>JAUNZM010001035.1:600000-752897 GCA_033459285.1 Clamator glandarius | reverse complement strand
AGGAATACACTAATGGCTTTAATTAGACTTCAGGGATGAAATGAATTCGGCCTCCTGGGTGAGCCAGGTTCTGGGATTGACCACTGGTGGGGATGGAAAGGCTTTAATCAGATTTAGGCTCTTTAATACCCACAGTGGTGTCTAGATGGGTAATATAGACTCACTGTCACGCTGGGGCTTGGGGGGGTGCCTGGGTGTTTAGGAGCCTGTTTTCACTGTACTTTCCATTTGTGCTTAAGCTCTACAGGATCTGCTGGTTTTATTTATTGGTTTTTAAAGGAAAGCGGAAAACAATTTGTCAGAAAGCAGCAGAGAGCTGGTAGTTGTTTGATTTCCCAAGAGTAGGGTGGTGGCAGCTGCTGCAGAGCAGGAGATGCTCGGGCACGCAAGTAAGAGGCGGCCAGTACCCTCAGCTCCATTAGTCCATGTGATGGCTGCAGGGAGAGCGATGGCAAAGCTTCTTATCTCTAGGAACTTGGCTTCATGTTGTGCCCCAGAACACATAGAATAAGTGGTATTTACTGGTCTGACTCAGTGCTGTGAGTCAGCCTTGCTCATGGCCCGCGCTCTGGTCCAGGCTGCACGGCGCTGGGCGGGGAGGCGGCCAGGGGCTCCCGGCGATGGGAGCAGAGGGGATGTCGGGGCTTTCATGAGGTTCTGCCTCTCCTCTTGTGTTGGGGCTGAGCCCTGGGGGCTTAGTGGGGCAGGCAGTGTTACCAAGCCGAACCAAAGCGTCTCTACCCAAACTGGTACCTTTTGGGGCAGCAGCAGCCCAGATGCTGAAGCTGAACACGCAGCAGCCACTCTCCCGAGGCCGAGTTTATGTCTTCCCCATTGTTACTATGGATTTGGGTTATTTGGGTAGGTCGACATTAGCTGTCGTGTTTCCCTTATGTTAATTTGTTGGGCTTAGATGAGCTCCCGAAACGGATTTAATAACAAGAGCTGCTGCCAACGAAAGCGCAACCTTGTTCAACAGTTACTGTACAGCCAAATCATTCTGACGCCAAGCCTGCAGGCGTGGTGTGAGCTCCTTGCAAGTAGCTGAGGTTCCCTGTAAGTACAGGAGAGAGCACAGCGAGGTCAGTGCTTGCCCTGCAGGAGCGGCTGGGGCAGCCACCCAATCTGCCAGGGCATGAGCCACCCCGGAGCATCGTGACGGTGCTGGGAATGGGCAAAGCTGCAGCAGCTCAGCCTCACCGCCGATATTTGGTGATTCTGACCCAAACAGTGGGGGCACAATGGCAACCTCAGTGAGCAAAGCTGAGCCCTGTGCTTTCCAATGTCCCCAGTGATTCCCATCCTGCATCCCCCATCCCAGTGATTCCCATCCTGCATCCTCCATCTCAGCGATGCCCATCCTGCATCCCCCATCCCAGCGATGCCCATCCTGCATCCCCCATCCCAGCGATGCCCATCCTGCATCCCCCATCCCAGCGATGCCCATCCTGCATCCCCCATCCCAGCGATGCCCATCCTGCATCCCCCATCCCAGCGATGCCCATCCTGCATCCCCCATCCCAGACCCCACGCTAGCGAGTCCGGGGGCTGTGGGGCCAGATCCTGCCAGCTCCTCCCTGGAGGAGAGGAGGATGAGGAGCTGCGAGAGGAGGAAGGACACCCAGACCCTGTCCCACCAGACCCCCACACTGTGCTGCTACAGGTTGTGTGTGCAGAAAGCTCCTGGCCACGGCGCAAACACACACACATGCTTGGTAACATAATCTCTTAAAAGCAAAATCCCAGAAATTCCTTTTTCTTCGTGGAAAATGTTGCCTGGGGGAGAAGCTCATAATGAAGGATGAAAGCTTAATCCTTGAGGTAGAGCAGGGCTGGGGGGAGAGTATGAAGATGACAGTTGTTGCTCAGCGAGTTGGAACGAAAGAGGTGAAGGGGTAAGAGTTGGGGCTGGGCAGGACAGCCGGGGTCTGGCTGCAAGGAGCTGTGTCACGGCTCTCGCTGGCCCTGACAAAGCATGGGGTTGTCCTGGTGGCTTCAGACACAGAAAATGCTGCTGCGCTCTGGTAGGTGAAGATGTGAGTAGAGTAAATTCCACTCCACGCTCGTGTAATTCACAGGCAGGGACAGCCCAAAGTTACCAGGCATCAGCACCAGCAGCGCTGGGAAGGGGCTTCAGTCAAGATCCAGTTTTGATGGTCATAAAATAAAACACAGAGTGTCTGCAGGTCGATCTTTCACGTCTTCTGGGCCACCCATTGGTGTGGATGCTGCAGACTCTCCGGGATAGCACGGAGCTCCCAGAGTGCTGAGTGCACCCCAAGGGGGGACACGGACCCTGCGATGGACAGTGACCTCGCCATCCCCGACATCCTGGGTCAGGGAGGCACGTGTCGTCCCCAGACCTGTCGCGAAGTGGTTTTCTGCATTGCTGCGAGTTCTGATGACAGAGAGAGTGACCCCACGAGCCCAGGGAAGGCGAATAGAGAGAGATCAGAGGGGAAAAGAAGCTTAGAAAAAATGCATTGAAGGAAGCTGCTGCTTGACACCTCCCTGCCATCCTCCACTCTAACCAGTCCTCTTCAAAGCCAGAGAAAACCTGTCTAAATCAAAGGTAACCCCCCTGCCACAGTGCTGCTCTGGTTAAGCCGAACCTCCTCGCTGGTGGCAGCAGGAACCACGGCTCGAGGCTGACCCGGGGCAGCAGCAGGATGAGAACACGATTTGCAGATGGAGACTGGGGTCCTGGAGGTCTTGTACCTGTGGTCGTGCTCAGCCAGGCCAACAGTTTGGGGCAGAAATGGACATTATTTATGGCTCCCCAGCTCAGGGAGCCCCGCATCCCACCCCGGAGCTGTGCGTGAGTTGCAGGGGCCATGCAGCGGGGATGTCAGACACAACCGAGCTCATCCCAGGTGGATGTTGCTCGTGTTCCCCAGGTGTTCGCGGGGGCCTCTGCACCAAAACATGTGTCCCGGCACCCCTGGGACTCGCTCTGCCCCAGCACCCACTGCAGCCCACACAAAGCCTGCAGGACGGCTTCTCAGAGCCCCTGCACTCCCAGCAGCCCCACCCCAGCACATTGTCCAGCTGGATGAGGTTTACTTTGGGCTCCCCTGGTGCACAGCAGGCTCTGCGTCCTCGCCATCCCTTGGCGTGGGAGGAATTTCACCGGGGTGGCCGCCGATGTGACCACCCTGCGGCACCTCCCCAGCCGCTCAGCATCACCACGCGCTGGGCTGATGCGGTCAGAGAGGCAGAAACAGGGTTTGGCGGGGTGGCCAGTAACCTGACACGCTGCAGGTGTCCCGCGACCCTGGCCACGAGAGTCTTGACCTTCTGTGCCGCTGGTGAGTGACCGTGGTGCCCAGGGGACATCGCTGCCCTCCTGGCTGCACCGCAGGGCGCTGCGTCTCCCCTGCAGAACGTGGTCCCTGTGCTCACCACGGTGGCTTTTGAGAGCTGTGAGTACTGGGTGGCGACTCCGTGGGTGCCAGGTGCCATGGTGATGGGCACTGAGCTGCCTCTGGGCTCCCCACCAGTCCCAGCCCCTCAGGTCAGAGCCACCACACGGCCCTGTGGTTCCCGAGATGAAATCTCCCCAGTCAGTGAAAGAGGATTTTGCAGCCAAGAGGTTCCTCCCAGACTATTTGGAGGTGGTGCACTTGCTTCCTGCATCCCTAAGCTTTCAGCATCCAGTCCAAGAGGGATAAACAAACCAGTCTGAGAGGGACAAACACCCCCATTCCTCTTCTCTTGTGTCTTTTCCATTAGGAATAGGAGCGGTGGAGATGGGTTGCACTCTCCAGAGCCCAACCTGCTCTGCCTTTGCTCACCGAGCAGCAATGCTCTTTTCAGACTGGGATTCCAGCCCTCTCCTCTCTCAAGCTTGTGAAGATGTATTTCCTCCTGTGCCATTTCTCCTTCTGGCAGGCAGGCTCCCAGGTGGGTCTGGAAAATGTCAAAGTGGGAAATAAAGTTGTTCACTACGAGAGGGAAAAAAAGAGAGACAGGAAAAAGGGGGGAAACAGAATCCTGAGCAGCACAGTGTTAGCCCTGCTGGGAGCTGCCGGGTGCTTCGTGGGGCAGCAGGAGAGCTCTGGTGGCACCGGGCAGGGCATCTGTGCCACCCCCGGCATGTGTCCAACACCACAGCTGGAGCTGCTGGGGCTTTTCCATCCCTGGAACAGGCTACGAGCAGAGCGCACGGCGAAGGGCACAAGGGGGTGGGTGGGTGCCATCCTTTGATCTCCCACCTCACACCCAGCCCAGGTTCCTGCTCTTCTCCTTCCCCTCCGCGCTCATCTCGGAAGGTCTCCCAGTGCCGAAACAGATGACTCTATTTATCTGAAGTGACTAATGGGCAGGCGCATTCCTGGCCCTGCCATCATCTGGTTCTCGTAACATCAGGCACGATTAGCACCAGCAAGTGCACAGCAGCGGGCTGGGCGGCAGCGAGGTGGGATGGAGGTGGCGTTTGTCCTCAGTCTGGTTTAAAATCCTCACTGTTTCGCATAGCACAGCGCCGCAGCAGGCAATGCCCACGGCGAAGCGATGCAGCTGGCACCGGGGGACGCAGAGCAGCCCCCCATCCCACGCCACCCCCGAGCCCGCACAGCCTGGGAGCACCAGCCAGACCCCCCCTGCCCAGGAAACCGGTTTCCCAGAGAAAATTAGATGTTGACACAACAATATGGTTTTTTTCACTCAAACAAGCTCGCTCTTTGTGGAAAATATTTGTACTCACTATTTCGCCCTTCACGCAAACAGCTGGGAGGGAGCAGCCGTGCAGGAGCAGCCCCGGCAGGAGGAACCCCAGGCACGGAGCCCCCACGGAGCCTGAGAAAAACACCCCATCCTAGCAGTTTCTTGGTGAAATAAAGTCCATCTGCAACCAAAGAGGTGAAGTGGCCGTCACCGGGGCTGCCGGGGCTCGCTGAGCTGCTGATCCCAGTGCACGGGGATGGTGTTTGCTGCCTGCACACTGGGTGCTGCGGGGACCTTGGGCTTCGTGCTCTTCACGTGGGCAAAGCGGAGCTGCCAGGAGCAGGAACCCAGCCCTGATGCTCCTGCTGTCCCCACGCTTATTCCAGCCTGCTCCGCAGCCAGGGCTGCCCGTGCAGCATCACCAGCAGGGATGCTGATGGATGCATAGGAGGGCTGTGCCAGCTCAGGAGCTCATCCCTGCTCTGAGAAAGGAAAAAAAACAAACTAAAACACCCCAGACTGATGTCCCTGGCAGGAATTTGCAGTATGGCTTAAGGAGCACAAACCCCGGGCAGGTGGGGTGGTTGTGGTGAGCAGCACAGGTGATGGGATGCTCCACGCTGCTCTCAGCCCTGGCAACCACCCTCTTGCTTCCATCCAGGTGGTGGCACGCGGCGATGGGAGCCACGCGAGCTGTAGTGGGAGCCACGTGCAAGGCAAGGGGAGTCACAGACGCAGTGGCGAGAGCCACACGTGCGGCGATGGGAGCCACGAACGACGGTGGGAGCCTCGACAGGCGAGAGAGGCTCACGCGTGAGCGCCTGGGAAAGGCCAAGCCTGCCCGCAGCAACACCTGGGCTGGGCACAGATGCTGCAGATTAGAAAATGAGGAGCTGGGAGGTTTCTGTTGAAGACATTTTTCCATTCGTGAGGCCACGAGGCGGAGCGGAGAGGGGGGGCAGCGCCTGCAGCAACAACAAAAGGCAGAAGGGGAGGGGAGCAGGAGGGAGAGATTTTTGATTCATAGTCAAAAATTACCCAAACTTTATTGCCAAAATGTCTACATTTTTATGTGCTTAAGCACAGTGAGTTATGGAAATCTTAAAACAATGGAATGATCTCCTTCATTGCACTCGATGCTCTCAAAGCCACCACCCCTCCTAACCCAGTGGAATCTCTTTTTCCATTTTATTGACTTACAAAAATGCCTCTGCTATCAACACCGTCCGTGCACATCTCATAAATACCAGGGTGGGACTCGCGGCTTTTGGTGGGTGTTTTTCATAAGCCCATCTCTGCCCCAACCCTTCCTCCAGGAACGTTCTCGTGTTTGTTTGGTTGATTTGGCAAATTCTCTGTCAGGACCTGCCTGAACAAGAGGGGCTGCAGATTCCTTGAATCGACTCCAAGCCCACAGCTTTCTGGTTCTCCCGCTCCCGTCTTCACTCTGTGGGAGACCCTTATCCATCACCCACATCCTGAGCTTATAAATGCCCCGCAGCGCAACGGGAGAGCTTTGCAGGGCACCTTATGCACCCCAGCTGCCAGGTAAGGGTCAGCAGGGGGAAATCCAGGGACAGCGCCCCAGCCTGAGCCCGTCCTGCAGACCCGGGCACATGGAATAAAGCAGGTCTAGTACTGCTCTGGGGATCTAGTATTGCTTTAGGTGTCTAATATTGCTTTAGGGAACTAGCAATCCTTTAGATCTCTAGTATTGCTATAGGGGTCTAGTATTGCTTTAGGGATCTAGTATTGCTTTGCTGCAGGGGTCTAGTATTTCTTTGCTTTAGGGGTCTAGTATTGCTTTAGGGGTCAAATACTGCTTTGCTTTAGGGCTCGAGTAATCCTTTAGGGCTCTAGAATTGCTTTAGGGATCTAGTATTGCTTTGCTTTAGGGATCTAGTATTGCTTTGGGGATCTAGTATTGCTTTCCAGGTCTAGTGTTGCTTTGCTTTAGGGCTCTAGAATTGCTTTAGGGCTCTAGTACTCCTTTCCTTTAGGGGTCTAGTATTGCTTTGTACTCTGCTCCTGCTGGTAATATCACAGTGTTATTGCAGCGCTGCGGTCGGGATGAACCAGGTGAATTGTCCTCTGGCACCGGCTGCTCAAACCCAGTGGCCAAGGCTTGCCGCCCTCCCTCCGGCCATCCCAGCATCCCTGCCCGGAGCTGAAGATCCTGCGGGGAGGCCGGCAGCGTGGGGAATGTTTGCTGAGCGGAGAACAAGAGCAGCACCAGTGCCCAGGGGATCCTGCATCTGCGTCCACCCTGCAGCCAGCGTGCAGGTAGCAGTGGAGCAACGAGCATGGAGCGACGGAACACGGAGCAAGGAGCGATGCAAGACAGAGCACGGAGCACGGACAGTGGAGCAAGGAGCAATGGATCTTGGAGTACGGACAGTGGAGCACAGACGATCAGGATATGGAGCACAGAGCCTGGTCAGTGGCGTGCGGAGCAACCTCTTGCAGCTCCTTGGCCAAAGCGCCTGCGGCCTCGTGAGCCACCCACAGCTGAACTTCCTGGGAAAACAGCTTGGATTTGAACAGCCAAAAAGCTAAAAGTTGTTGACCTTCTGGATAAAATTTATCGTTTCGCGTCCTCAGGATGAAACCATTGCTTTGTCATTACTTTTTGTGCGGAAAACCTCCTCCGTAGGAGTCAGGCGCTTTGCTGAGGACGCTGCGAGCTGCACTCTGCTTACATTATGCTAAAACCAAACAAGCAAGCCCTGAAAGGCAGTGGAGAGCTGCAGCAATCCTCCGAGCTAAAATCAGGAGTAAGGATCAGTCAGGGCTTCAGTACAGGACACACCACTGGGCTGCAAAGGTGCTGATGCCTCCACAGCAAACAGGGGATAGTTTAATCTTTGGAAGATGGGAATTCAGACTGAGAGGATCTTGTTACTTTAACATCCAAGCTCCCAAATCCCTCCTGCCCCCAGAAGATCCCGGCTCAGCTCCGAGTGGAGCATCACAGGCGATGCAGCCCCAGGTACCGCAGTCGTGGACCCGCAGCCGCAGCTCTGTGGGTGTTTGCTGCAAGAGCCAGGAAACAAGAGATGGGAAGTTTATAAACACGTCACAGACGGTTTACGGAAAGCAGTTATGAAATGCAGTTAAATGTTTTATGAAGTGTCCTGATTGCACTCCTCAGTCACTGTATGATTTTGATCATAAATCAGAAAATGAGCTGGAAGTGGAGAACCCAAGGGAAGGGGAGGGCCAGGAGGGTGATGGAGCCACGTAGGGGTGTTCTCCTCAGAACTCGCAGGTGGGACACTCTGCTTTGGGAAATTCCCAGTCCCAGGAGGGAGGGAATTGCCTCTGATGTCCTGATGCTCAAAGGCAGGGGCGCTACCTGCCTGCTCACGGGCAGGGGCACAGCTGGTGCTTGGACACTGCCTCTTATCTTACACTGGGAGGCAAACAGAACCTGTTTTCTGCTGGGGAGCCACCTGCAGCACCAGCACTGAGCAGGGAGAGTCTGTCCTCTGCCCCAGGACCATGGACCAGGCATAAGAGGGAGCTTGTCCTGACGACCCACCTGTGATGCAGTCAAACCCCTCAAAACGTGGAAAATCTCATTAACAAACCTCTAATCCCCGATGTGCAATACAGGCATCACGTGTCTGACATTCGGCTTCTCATGCCCAAGCTGCTGCTCCAACAGCTCACAAGCCACAGGTTAAGCTTCCTGATTCCTCTTCTTGATTCACATCCTTCGTATTTTTCCATGTTGTCGGACACAATGAGAAAAAAAAAAAAAAAAAAAAACAACAACCTTTAGAGTTAGTGGGCAGAGCAAGACATTAATTGCTTTCCCAGCTCCTCCCATGTCAGGATGGCTCCTTGGGGACCTGTAGAGATGTGCTCAGGGAATTCCCACCCCTGGATGTGTTTAAAAGCTGGGTAGATGAGGTGCTCAGGGATATGTATGTTTAGCATTGGACAGGTACTGTTGGACGTGATGATCTCAAAGGTCTTTTCCAACCAATCGATTCGATGCTTCTCAGCCGGGGAGCTGGGCAGGGGAGCGCACGGCGAGTGCTGGGGTGGACGAGCAGACAGCAAAGCGCATCCGAGGAGGCTGTTGGGCAGCGCAGGGTGCAGCCGCAGGGATGCTGCCGAGGGCGCTGGGCAGCGCCGGGCGGGGATGCTGCCGCCACACGTGGCTCCGCGTGCGGGGAACGACTGGGCGGGCGTGGGTCTGTCCATTACCAGCTAATGCAGGGAACTGGCTGACAATGGGCTCGGCGGCTGCCAAATCCAACATGCGGCTCGCAGATGTCCCCGGACCCGGCAAACCCTGCTGGAAGAGCCGGGCGGGACGAGAGGTTACCCTCAATTTGCTTCAGATGCCGCTCGAGCCGCTCAACAGCCGCTGCTGGAGGAAGGGGCTCCTTCAGAGAGCGGAGCATAAATCCAGCTCCGTCCAGACTCCTGCTCTCTTCTCTGGTTCAAATTAAGCGACTGGGGTCATTTTTTATAGGTTGCAATTTGCCTTTTACCTTAGAGCATTGCGGAAAGGAAAGGAAAAAAGGTGAATCCAGCACGAAAGCAGGGAAGGAGCAGTGTCTTTAGGAGACAATTAGCTCAACTATCAGGTTCTCCTTAAAACATCAAAAAGGAGATTAAATGCAGGCAGACGTGGGTAATTCTTTGCCACTGGGTCCGGTGATAAATCAGCGCCCGCGGCTGCGCGGCAGAAGGTGGCAGGGGAGGCACGTTCAGCCCAGACCCCACTCGATCCCAGGAGAGGAGCGGGATGGGAGAGACCCTGCAAACGCCCTCAGCTCCCGCAGGCACCCTCAGCATCGTGTCAGCACCTCCTGGTTTGCTTTCTAGGGTCGATAGGAACGGGCAGCACAGCAACCAGGCAGGCAGAGGACGACACCAGCAGCGCCATCAAAAGCCACCGAGCGCTTGGTGCAGAAACCTCGTGAGAGCATCCGCACCACATTTCTGTCCCCAAAGCTGCCTCACCTCAACGTATTTGGTAATTTAATGAAAAACATTATCTCCTTTTTCTTTTATTTTGTGAAAGCAGATGTGTTGTGTGTTCCCCAGAATGAAAATAAAATCTTCTAGAAAAATAAAATTTACTGAAAACCTGTTGAACACACCCTGTCTGCAGCATCCATGGAGAACTCGATCCCAGCCCTAGACCTGGCTCTCCCTGAGCTGCGGGCGTGCTCTGGGTCAGGCTCTTTCTTTCCAGCACTCCCATTATTTGCTCTCCTGAGGATGGGGCTGGGAAGGACTCAGCCTTCAGCCCAACGCAACTCCTGCCCTTTCAGTAAAGTGTAATAAACTTCTTCCTCTGACACATAGGAAAATGTTTTAAGGCAAGACTTTATAGAGAGCATCAATCACTTCAGAGGTGATGGAATTGCTGCAGAATTATAAGCAAGTCTGAAGTGTCTGCAGAGGACTCTAAACACTGTCTTCTATTTATTCGCTGTGTCCTTTGTAAATGTAAACTTCGGTGGAGTCCAGAGGCCCTTCCGTCTCCAGGGCTTGTCAATCCAGCACCTTTCACCGCCGCTAAAATCACAATTAAAAAAAGAAGGGGATTACAAAAACAAACACAGAGCTCGCACCCGCGAGTGATGGCTGCGGACTGTTGTGGGATCCCGTTCCATGCTCCAGCTTCCCACTGCAGAGCGAGACCCCAGAGCCATCTCCGTGCCGGTGACCCTGGTGTCACCATGGGCAGGAGGCGAGGCTGGAGCAGGGCACCTGTCCCCGGGTCCCTTGAACCCATCCCTTCCTCTCAGAAAGGAAGGAAAGACCCAAACTAAACCCTAGAGGAGACCTGGCTGGACACGTGCACCCATACACACCCTCGCGGTGCACGGACAGGTTTTTATCTCCGCAGACGTCGAGCGAGGAGCAAGCAAGGGTGCACCAGGACATAAACAGAGCTGGTGGCTTTGAAAGGCTCCGGGAAGATCAAGCAGAGGACAGTGCACTGACAGCGGGATGGGGCTGGGTGTGGGAGAGCCATCCCAGCTGGAACACCGCTCCGAGGACCAGGAGTGGGAAGTGTCTTTTGCTTCCACAGAAAGAAAATAAAGAGATAAAGGCTCTTTAAAGTTTTGAATGGGAATCTATTTTCAAACCTTATCTTTGCCAAAAGACCTGGAAAAATTATTTTGTACATTGAAAGGCCCGTAGATGCTCTGGGGTGGGGAAAGATCATTTCAAAACATACCTTGCACAAGAGACGTGACCTGGAGCATCCTCCTCCCCGATGCTGAACAAAGCCAGCCTGCTCAACACAGACCCTTTGAAGGGCTCAGGAGATGCGGATGGGAATAAAACTCGGGGACCCTTTTGGCTGCCAGGTATTTCAGTCATTACAGGCATCTCCTTCTTCACACAGCAGAGCACACCTCTGATCATCATCGACTCTGGGCAGACCTGACATTAAACAGAGGAAAATTCCTGCTGGCAACACAAGTCAAACCATAATTCTCACGTGTTTCCCGGTGAGGGTGGGGAGGCCCTGGCCCAGGTCACCCAGAGCAGGGGTGGCTGCCCCATCCCTGGACGGGTTCAAGGCCAGGTTGGATGGGGCTTGGAGCCCCTGATCCAATGGGAGGTGTCCCTGCCCAGGGCAGGAGTGGAACTGGATGGGCTTCATGGTCCCATCCAATCCAAACCATTCTATGATGATTCTATTATCCAACTTTTCCTCCGTGGCAGCCGTCCCGGTGCTATCACAGTAATTCATAACGGTGTTATCAGCAGCACAAGGCAAACCCTTCCTTTCTGCATTGCTCGCTTCTTCCTGTCCGATAACGGCGGCGATTCCAGGGATGCCAGGAGTCAGATCCCCGCGAGATCCAGCCTGTGCCTGACCCAGCGAGCAGGGCAGGAGCAGAGACCCCAGCAGGAGCGTTACCCACTGCCAGGTGGGCTGTGAAAACAAAATCTGCCTCTTAAGCAACACCTTAGGGAGCTAAGAATAGCCCAGAAGAGATCTTTCCTCAATTGCAGGATCAGATTCCCCCTCTTAATGAATGGGCTCGATTTACCCACCAGCTACAATTGAAAAGGGTAGGGCTGAGGGAAAATCGAGCCTCAGATCTGGATAGGGTGCGGTGTGGCGCTGCCAGAACCGGGCAGACGCTCGATTCAGCCCTTCTGTGGGGTTGCAGATCAGCCTGACCCTGGCGTGGGCGACAGAGACACCCGTGCGGGGCTGCACAATCCTCACGGCTGCTACCAAAACCCCTGCATCGTCCCAGTGCTCAGCCCAGGGGAGATGCACGGCTCAAAGAGAAGCAGCAAGGAGGACGAGTGCTGCAAAAGGACTGTGGGAAAGAGAGAGCTGGGACCTTCCAACCTCTTGTTTCATCCCTCTCAGGAAAAATGTTACGTTTTCCAGCACTGCCCTGGGAGAACAGGCATCGCTTCCCAGCACCGACCCTGGAACCGGGTGTTTCGATCCCTTTTGTGGCTCCGGCAGGGCCTGGGCTGTCCCACAGCCACCGATAGTGAGATCGACCCAGTGACCTTCAGCCTTAGAAGGATGAGCCTCTGCCCTTGCGCTAACAGGGGGCGTGATTAAACACAGCTCCTCGCTGGTGAGCGTCTCCCGGAGCAGCTGTTAACGGGAACGTGGTCATGACCCAGGGGCAGGTTCCGATCTGTGCAGAGTCCTGTCTGGGCACATGGAATCTCTGGCCATGGCAGGAGCAGCAGGACGCATCGTGTGTTGGGGCTGTGGGAAGGGCTGGAGATGCCTCCCTGGCACAGCGACGTGGGCACCGACTCGCCCTCCTGCAGAAGGAAGGGGAATATGGTCCCATTTGCTATAGCTCCTTTTCCTGGCTCGCTCCAGAGCACCAACCATCCCCGTGGCCCCAGCAGCCGCCCCGCAGCGATGCAAACAGCTGATCCCTGTGGGATCGCACCTGCAGCCTTTCTCAGGGGTCACCCGGAGCACCCCATCCTCCCCAGCTCCCTGCAGGAGGTTTGTTTGCGCTGGAGATTTGCCGCAGGAAAAGTGCAATACCAGCAAAAGCTGGCAGGGAATCCAGGGGCCAAGTCCGGAGCGAGATTCTGATACTGCTGTGTTTATACCAGGAATTTCTTTGGCAGATAAATCAAGTGAATGAAGAAGTAACAGATGGGAACGGGCTGGAGACACGGCAATGGGAATTTCGACGCCGGGCCAGGCTGGCAGCTCTGGAAACGCTGCTGCTGGGGCCACCTCTGCCCAGAAGCAGCCGAGAATTTAAACAGGGATGGGGGCTGCAGCCTCTGTGCCGGAGCAAAGCAGACCAGGAGCAGCACGGGCAGGGCAGCATTTGGCCACCGCGAGCAAACTCTCCTCCAGCAGCCTGGAGAGAGGATCTGAGGTGGCCTTGCATCTCCTCAGGCACACGCTGCTCCGTCTTCCAGCTCTGTGGTGTTCGAAAATTGACCGGTACCAAGGGCATTGCTAGAGGAAAGGTCTTTGCTGCCTCTGAGGAGGGAGGGCACGCATCAGCGAGTGCTGACACCCTCACCTCCTCTGCCCATGCCTGATTCAGGATGCACAGCAGAGTTTAAAACCACACACAGTCAGAATTGCGCAGGGAGCTGGCCCGGGCACGGCTCTGGCGGTCAGTCCATCGAGGCCAGGCGCCAGCAGTTTATCTCCCAGTGGCTGGGATGCCAAACTCCTCCCGGGCTGGGCAGTTATTCCCAGTGTCAGCTGCTCAGGAACACGCCACATGCTTGTTTGAACAGCACCAGCCCGCAGCCTGCGTGCCCGGCGTTCCCAGGTGCTGCCCCGAGGAGCGACCCCTGCCAAGTCTGGCAAAGGGCAGGGATGCTCTGGGAGGTGAGACCACAGAGGGGAAGGTGGGAACACCTTCCCTGACTGCAGACAGCCATTTGCAAGAGGGAATGACCTTCTCATCATTTCTTTCTTCATTTGGATTATGATTTTTGTCTGAATGAACCAACACGCACCCAACGGCAACGCAGCAGCAGCCCAGCCAGTGCTGTGCAAACAGAAGCAAGGAGACAAAAGCCTTTCCCAGCACAGCACCAGCAGCAGGGAGCACAGGCTGTTGGGAATTACTCCAGGATGGTCTCCTAGTGTTGTAGGTCCTGGAAAGCAACCTGTTCAAGCTGTGTGATCCTCTCAGAGTGCCTCTGCTCCTCCAGAGAAGAGGCTGGGTGGCAGCAAACATGGGAACCTGCAACCAGGAGCCCCGGTGCCCAGGGAGGACGTGGTCTACGTGTTATTAATGTGGGGTTTGAACAGCTCCCTGCAATAAAGCTGTGCACACTTTTACTAAGCATAATTTGTGAGAGCTGATGGGTTGTTGTAATGACACAGCAGCTTGCGGAGGAAACGCCACTTCCCTCCTGCTCCGTCCTCCAACGAGAGAGAACTCCAAGCCAAGGGTATCAATTTGATCACAACAGTCTCTTACGGAGCGAGAGATATAGGTTAGCTGGGGAGATTAGAGACTCTTTGATCTCTCTATAAATCTATTGCATCCAGCTGAGTGCTGCCCACAAAGCTCACATGGGGTCCTGATGCCTCTCCAGGGCTCGGACCCCTCAATCGTATCTGCAGCCCGGCTCCAGCTGCCACCGCAGGGAGGTTAGGAGCCCGGAGCCAGCCAGGAGCCCCGAGATGGGCCAAGACGGGCATCGGTGCAGCCCTGGGCCTCGTCCACCAGCTCCTCCACCAGCTCCTCGGAGCCAGTGAGGCTCCTGCCCTGGAGCCAGCACCGAACTCACTGCTCTCTTCTCGGGCTGCAGCAGTGGAACATATGGGACCCGTTAGCTGGAAGCATATAAAATTCAAAGCTGTATTAGTCATCGGCTCCGTCATGTTCATTCCACCGCTGGTAGACACTACTCTTGCAGAAGCGACGGACAACTGCTTGTGTTTCTACTGTCAGCTCCAATAAACAACTGTGTTTAAAGCTGGGGGGGGAGAGGGGGCTTGGAAACTCCATCCAAAAATAACAAGTCTTGAGCATGACAATGTCGCCAGCTCAACAGCCCAGTCTCTGCCCCAGTTTGCCGTGTTGCACCGGAGGGAAGAGGGGTCTAAAAGCTGAGAGGACCCAGCGTTCTTCACCCACAATCCCATTGCGTGCTGTCCCAACCTCCTCACGGCCGCGCACGCAGGACCCAGCGATCGCGCGCCATTAACATTCTCCGAGTGACATCTCCCAAATACTTTAGGGATAAATGGGTTGCTGGCTGATTTGCAAAGCATTTAGGCAAAATTATTAGGAGGAGCGCTGGGGGGGAGCCAAGGGCTGGGTCCCAGCAGGGAACGCGGGTTGCTCAGCCCAGGCACCCAGCCGGCTGCCCCCCTGCATCACGCGCCAGCCGGTAAACGGGGCACAGCTCTCCTCCTCCTCATCAAGGCTTAAGTGCCCCGGCGCTGTTGGATAAACACGACCGTGCTGAATGCATACAGAGACTTGGCAGAGGCCCTTTCGGCATCTCAGCATTTTCAGGAGCCCTCGGCTGCTCTGCGAGTGGCGTCGCCATCAGGAAGGACCAGGAGCCCAGTGCCCACGGCACGGCCAGGCACTGGCAGGCAGGATTCACCCCATCACGAGGGGAATTAGACACCAAAAAGAAGGCAGAACACAGAAAGCCCCCCACCCACATGCTCCTCAGCCCAGGAAAGGGTCCCCTTCTGCTCTAACCCACCAAGAGACCTTCAGGTAAGGAATCCAGCTCCTGGTGCAGCAGCACTGATCGCCACCTCGCTATTAAGATCTCCATGTAGGGGATTTCCAGCAAAACTGGTTTGTACTTTTTGAACAAGTAATGGATCTTGTCCCAGATGAAGAACAGGCGAAAGCAAAAATTCTTTGCCCTGCTGTGGGTTGTGCCCCAGAATCGGGGAGGGGTCTGCAAGGGTGTCTCAGGATACCGTGTTCCCACTAGCATCTTCCCAAGGACGTCAGCTCAGGATGGGCAGCTGGATTAGTAACGCTGTACATGTGCTTTATCACCATCTCTCCTGCACTGCACTCTCATTTTTCATTGACTCTTTCAGTTTAAGTGACTGTTTAAGGGAAAAGCAGCGTTATCAAGGGGACCAGGACCTTGCAGGGGGGGAACCTGCAGAGCTCAGCACATCTCTCCCTCATCAACAGCCCAGCCAGACCCCAGGGAGAGCCCAGGTGAAGAAAGAACCAAGGCTACCCCCACTCCAAGGGGACAAACATTTCACAAGGGTCACTCTTTATTACATTTTGGAGGTGATGCGAAGTTCTGAGCTGCTGGAGGGCTGGGCAGCTGCTGCTGGAAAACCTGAGTTGAGGAGAGAAATGTCACCCCAAATTTATTGTATTTACTTTCTCCTGTGTTTTCAGAATTTCTTACTCTTCAATAGTTTATATTAGACACATTTATCAGCTTTCCTTTGGGCTTTTAACCCCAGATTCACTGTCTCAGGTTGTAGCAGCGAGTGATGAAATGGGTATTCCTGGGGCTGAACGCTGGCGGCTGCTCTGGGGATGGGTTGAGGCCAAAACTCAAATAATCGAACAGCCAAAATGAACCCAAAGCAGTGAAATCCCTGCCCCTGGCGCCGCAGACATCTCACCAATCTCCTCACCTCCTCTCCAGTGTGGGACTTCCCAGGTGGTAGAGGCACACGCACATTTCATTACTGGCTCTATCAACATATTCAATACTCATCAGCACTGGATTTTTTCTTTTTCAGGTGAGAGCTGAGCAAAACCACATTTTTCCCAAAGCAGCAACAAATGGGCTGGTTTGGATAAATCCTATTTTTAAACAGCATTCACAACACTCCAGGAAACCACAGCAGCCACCGGCGAGGGTGAAATAAGGGGAAATCAGGGAAGTGAAGGGGGGACAAGAGTAAAAATTGCATTTAAAGCCTGGCCAATCTATAGGTAATGAGTAAAATTAACTCCCTGGCTGTGAAACGATTGAACACCGCAGCCCCAGAAGGGGACAATGGGATCAAAGTCGGGATTGCCCCAGCCCCAGCGGAGCACCCGCCGGGACACCCAGGGCCATAAGCTGCTCAGGAGAGTTCAAAGGAGCCCACACAGCCTTGTCCGGCTCCTGGGGCACCACACAATTCCCAGGCTTTCCGGGGGCTCGCTTCCCAACGGGAGGGGAGCAGGGGGCTGGTGGAGGGGCCAGAGACCCCCCTAGTGACCCCAGTGCCTGCGGGGGCTGTGGAGCCTCCCCGGCAGGGGGATAATGCACGCTCCCGCTGGCAGGATTAGCCCGATAGCAGGAAAGCTGAATCAGACGCTCAACCCTTAACAGGATTACGCTCTTGGGAACGGCAGTGAAAATACAGACACCCTGCTCGGTGCTGCCCTGCTCACAGAGCATCCCCGCTGTGAGGCTGAGATGCTCCTGTTCTGCTGGAAATGTCATAATAAAGGGTTGGGCTGCACTCCGTTCTGGCACGAGGAGCGGACTCAGCTTTCCAGTGACCACTGTCCATGCTGACCCCAGCTTTCCAACGGCCTGTTCCCATGCCAGCATTGCCAGGAGTGGGTCGGAGCCCCCCGGAACACTGGCAGGGAATCATAGAATCATGGAGTGGTTTGTGCTGGAAGGGACCCTGAAGATCATCCAGTTCCAACCCTCATGCCACGGAATCATAAATAATAGAATCAGAATCACCAGGTTGGAAGAGACCTACCAGATCATCGAGTCCAACTATTCCTACCAATCACTAAACCATGCCCCTCAGCACCTCGTCCACCCATCCCATAATGCCAGACACCACAACCAGGCAGCAGATGCACCGGAGAGGAGCTGGTGGATCTTCTCCTCCCGGGTTTGACTAGATCCCTCTGCTATCAAAGGGAATCTTTCCATATGCCCCTGTAACTCTGGATCAAACCCTCAGTTTCCACGGAAACACAGACCCTCGGGTGCCCAGCATAAGGGTGTTCTCCACATCCCTGGCTGCCTCCCAAACCCCACTCCTCACCCACCAGCACTAGCAGAACAATCAGGTCAGAGGCGCATCACGAATGCAGCTCGGTGAGACGCTGCGCTCGTTATATCTCTATTTCCAGCAGCAGATTTGCACCAGACACAACATTTCTAAGGCACGGGGAAGCACTGAGAGAAACAGAGCTGCACAATTTCCAGGTTAACAAGGCTTTTCACCTGCTCCAGCCTGCGATCTCCACAATTGCTCCCGCTGCCCCACACAGGTCATCGGAGCAAACGCTCTGTTCTTGGCACACAGGGGCTGAAAGCACAGCTTGCTGCCCCGGCTCCTTGTTGGATTTCAGAGAGGACGGCAACTGAAAAGCCGATCCAATTTAGCCACAGTTCATTATCCAACATAGCATGACACTGGGACACTCGCAGACAGAAGGCAGCTTCCTCCTGCCCTGCAAGATGCATCGACCAAAGGCAAGAAAACAGCATTAATAGGTCTCTGCTGAGCAGCTGGATCCGGGCAGCGGCAATGAGGTTCTTTGGGCTATTTCTGTCCCATCACACACAGGAGTAAATCAGAAGCTTCTACAGGCTGCCATTAAATTTCCCTCTATTAATACCAGAATTTGTCCTCTTTTTTTTTTATACTTCTCTGGTATTTTAAAGAAATGTTAAAACTCTTCAGCTTCTCGCTGAGCAGAAGATAAAAGTTAACCTCTGAACCGCGCCAGCGTCTTTCATGTAGGGCACAATGCAGAGAGGGCTTTTTACAGCCAGTTTAGCTCCGCAGTGTGTGTTTCAGCCCATCTCCGTTTGCCCCAGTCCTCACCTGATGCTGGGAGCCAGGATGCAAGAGCAACACCCAATTTCTGTTTGGTGCGTGCACGTGCTCTCAGCACCCAAACGGCTCCTAGGAGTTCTTAGCACACCTCGCAGCCTTTTTCACTGCCCACTGAAAGGAGACATCAACCATTCCGAAGGGAAATGAAGGGCAACGCCGTCTCCCTTGTGGATTTCGGGGAGGAAAGCAGTTGGGGCTCCCAAGGTCCCACTCCAGGCCCTGCAGGGAGCTGTGGCTTCATAGCTCAGAGCAGCCCTGACGCAGGCTGCCTGTGCGGAGCAGCTCTCTGGGTAGGTAGCGCCCACACCAGAGGGGTCTCAGACAGGAGACAGCCTGGAACAGCCACGCTGGACGCTTGGGAAAGGAGGAGGCTCAGGAAAACATCACCTGGAGCTGCAGCAAGGTGTGCCAGATGCAAAGGGCTGCACGGTAATGCGAGGCAGCACAGGAGCCAGGGTCCCCTCTCAAGTGTGAGAAACCCTGTTTCACCCCGTGCCTCCCCACAGCGCTGAGCGGACCCGGCCACTGTCCTGGCAGGTGCCTCGTGCTGTTATCTGATCCGGAGTTCTCTGGCCCTACCTCTGGGCAGACAATCCTCCAAGACCATTCAGGGAATATGAGTCACTGAGGAAGCACTTAAATCCATCCTCAAAGATAAGGTTAGCTATGTGTGGTGCCATTCCTGCCCTAGTTTGGATTTACAGACTCTCCATTCTTCCTTGGTCACTTCACCTTCTCTTTCTCCTTCCACATTCTCCACCACATCCATCTGCAACGCTGCAAGCAGAGATTCATCCAGATGCGATGCCCTCACTGGGTCTGCGACAAGGAGCGTGCAGCTGGGAAAGGTTGAGTCTGTGCTGCTCACAGCAGGGCTGGGGAGACACGGTGTTACCTGCTTCGAAGGGCAGAAGAGAAATCATGAGAGCTTTGACCGTGGAAGCTGCTGTGATGCTGCTGCCAGCCCACGAGCAGCTCCTCTGCTCACCCTGGGACCCGGCAGGAGGCTCCGGGGCAGCTCGATTGCACGATCCCACAGGGCTGCATCCCGCACGGGCTCCCAACATAAAGGAAAAGGCAACTCACAGCTTGCTGAGCTGGAGCTGCCTGCGCCGAGCGAGCCAGCGGAGCCGCGGTGCCTCCAGGGATCGGGTCCTGCAGCTCTGGGCCAGCTGAGCTGGGCAGTTCCACGCCCACCCAGGTGAACGAGGACTCCCCAAGAGCTCCGGGAGCGGGCGAACACCCAGCGCAGGTTCTTGGCAGCAGCAACAAACCCTCATCGCTGCCAAGCGCTCATCCGAATGACACCTGCAGCTCAGCAGCATCCCCCTCGCCATCGCCTGCGCAGGGGGAGAAATTCGCTTTACAGCAGTGAAATGATTAGTCTTAACACTTAGACACCTGTCATATTCCCACGGAAAAGGAAACATTAATAATTCCTTGCACTGACAGCAACAACCCGCATCCCTAGATATGAGGGAACTAATTAAACCTGGTTTTGCCAGCCAGAGCCCAACCAGCGTGTTTGTACAAGCTTTGCGGTCAAAGTGCATGCAGGATTTGGCCCTGTTTCCCTGGTTTTTATTAATCACATGAAATATTCTCCATTTAGAAACAGTGCTAGAGAGATACCTGATAGATTTTTTTTCCCCTTGGCCGCTTACCACTTGGCAACAGAGATGACGTTCTGTCTTCACAAAACATTTTGAAACCACTTTCTGTTCCAGTTCAGCATCACCCACCTCAAAGCTTTCCAGATTATCTGTAAAAGTAAAGATAGATAAATGGATGGTTTGAAATGCTTTAGCTGATAAACTCTAAATATATTATTTTAGCTGTAATTTTGTTTTGCATTGTATAGCAGAATGAGCATGTTAACAAGAGCAGGACAAAGTCATTGGAAATGGGAAAGGTTGTTTTGAAAATGAAGCCGCAGGATGTTTCTGTGTCCTCTTTCCCTTCCCCTCAAAGCCTGACAGAATTTCACACAGCATTTCAAGCTTGATGTGTTGTGTTTCGGGGCAATTCAAGCTGTTCCTCCTAGGGGGGGCAAGGAAGAATTCCAGGAGCAACGCAAACAGTGGGAAACCAGGACATAGAATCATAGAATCACCAGGTTGGAAGAGACGCACCGGATCATCGAGTCCAACCATTCCTATCAAACACTAAACCATGTCCCCCAGCACCTCGTCCACCCGTGCCTTAAACCCCAACATGGTGCGGTGGTGCTGGTCCCTCCAGCTGGGCTCTCGTTTTAGGCTCAGCTTTGGTGCTTCCAACCCCATTCCGGTGTCCGCAGGTGACCCCGCAGCCGTGGGAAGGCAGCGGCCGCAGGGACACGGGACAGGCACCCCACGCTGCTCCGCTCCCGTAAAAACCCACCTCCAACCCTCTCCTGGTTATAAATAACGCAGCCGCCGACCTCGGAGATTAATCAACGGGCCGGTGTCTCTGCGGGATGTCACCCCGTGTTTTTCCACAGGCCTGTCAAATCTCAGCCCCGTCTGATCCCCCGATGACAGCCGAGCTCGCGCCTGCCAGACAGCCCCGGCCGGCGGGAGGAGAAGCCGAGAGCGGCGGCCGCCAGGATTTATGGCCAGTTTCTCCCCTGCGCTCCTCGCCGCACACACAATGCACAGATGCCTCTGGAGGGTGATGGAAACCGGGGATGCGTGGCCCAGCGTGGGTATTTTTAGCTGTTACTGCACCATTTTTGGCCTTCGGGGACTTGTATGGTCAACGCAGCGGGATTCGGGGCGATCCATCAGAACCAGGTAGCTCGTGCACGCCGAGGTGCATCCCGGAGCCCAGCAGGGAAAAGAGGGATGGAGCCGCATCCACACTGATGCTGCAGAGCAGGATGCGTCCCATGACGGGACATCAACTCTTCCCAAGGCACCACATCTGGTAAAAGGCTCCGGGAAGGTGCAAATCCTTCTGGGTGGAATCTAACATCAGGCAGGTTTTTAATTTCATTATCCAACTTTTACCTGCGGTCACAGTTGGACCCGCTGACCAAACGCCTCCTCACACCTATCAGGCAGGAATATCCCACCTCCAGCTGGGCACCAGGAGGCTCGTGCAGGATGGGACACGGTCCCCAGCCTGTGTGTGGCCAGATGGCAGCAGTGGCTGAAGGGCCAACACCAAGTGGCTGCAAAGCTGGGCGCTGCATATCCAGAGCAATTCAGTAATTAACAAAGCAATTAACGGGGGAATCAAGGGACAGGCCATCACTCTCCTAGAAGGGCTGGCTCCTGCCTGTTTGTTTGGCTCCTGTTTCTACAGCGGTTGAGGCCAATAGGAAGGGTCAATTCACCAGTCTGGTTATTTCTAGCTATCCAAAAGGTGTTCTTGGCCTCTCAGACCTCGAAGAAATAGCCGGGGCGAATCAGGGACTGCTCAAACACTGGGAGTTGTTCTTTTGGGGGATCAGAGACATAACCAAGAGGAGACAAGCTCAGTGCCTGGTGCTCAGTCCCTGCCAGCACCTCTGTGAGCCCTTTAGCCCAAGTTCAGGAGCTCGGTTGGCCCACATTATCCATCCTCAAATAACTCCCAAATAAATATGTTTACAGCAGGGCTTTGTTGCCTCAGAAAACAAGTTTCCCATGAGGTCAGCAGGCCTGGCCCTGCGGGTTATCCTGGGACAGTGATTTTTCCCCTCGGGGTTCCAGGTGGCCGCGATTATGCGAGGCTCCCAGTTCCTCCCGGAGCTGCCACGGCGCAGGGTCAGCTCCTCGCTGCACCCAGCACGGGTGTTTCAGACACACAGCGATCCCTGCCAGCTCCACAGGCTCCTGGCGCAGCCCCAGCACCCGCGCCTGCATCATCCCAGTGGGATCCAGCACCACTGGATCCCACGCCCTGGTTGTTTTCCTGGGGTAACAGCAGCACGGGCTGTCCCCGCAGCTTCCCAGCCACCACCTCCAGCACCCGGAGAGCCTCCAGAGCGACTGACCTGCTAAGAAAATAGAAAGCTCGTTCCTTTGAAGTTAATGAATCGTGAAAGCCTTTGAAAGCAAAACCTTGTTTATTTACTCGCCTCAGCTCATGTGGATGGAGCACCCAGACATCCTGAGCACCCAGACATCCTGAGCACCCAGACACCCTGAGCGCGCTGCTCATTTGAATGGAAGATCAAATGCCAGTGTGCCCGGCCGAGCCTCAGTTGGAGGAGCGAGGGCTGCTCGGACAGACATCGGAGAGCCCGACACAGACCCTGGGAATCCCACGGGACAGTCCCTGGGCCGTCAGTCACATCTGGCTGAGGAGAGCACCCAAATTTGAAAGACCTGTAGGTGTGTTTGCTTAGGGATATGGTTTAGTGGTGGAGTCGATAGGTTCAGGTTAACGTTTGGTCTTGGTGATCTTAAAGGTCTCTTCCAACCTAAACGACTCCACAATTCCTTGATTCTATGAAAAGAAGCCAGGAACATGGCACTTGTTGCCTTCTCCCCCTCCTTTTCCTTAAGAGCAGGACACAGAGCATCCAGCCTCCTCTCTTTGAATTAAAACAACTCGATAACAGCAAAAAGCTGACAAAACAGCCACAGGAGCCCCAAACGCGCTGTCACTGTCATGGGTCTCCTAAACAAACACCCAGCCCTCCACGTGTCTATAAATATCAGCCCTTTCAGCGCGATCTCTATGTGGATAAGCTGGAACGCAGTATTCACTTGGGCTCTCAGACAAAAGGAGAGCGCCTACCAGCACCAGCTCTGTCGCTGCCTCTTTCAGAAGCATCACTGGATCAGAACCGCAGACGAGCTTCTGGTCCCAGTTATCATAGAATCATAAAATCATAGAATCATAGAATCACCAGGTTGGAAAAGACCCACTGGATGGTGGCCACAGTCTCGGCCAGCACAGATCGAGGGGACAAGGGACAGGAATCCCCTCCAGCCATCCCGGGGGGCGCAGCGCAGACCCCCGTCCATGTGCAGAGCCCCGCGCAGCCGTTTCCCACCCTGCAGTGACCCCTGGTGGGGGCGAGAGAGGGAGGACCCCTGAGCATCTCCAATCCTGAGCATCTCAGTCCTAAGAATCCTCAACCCCAAGCATCCCCGATGCTGAACATCCCCTGCTCTGAGCATCCCTGGCCCTCAACATCCCGACCCTGAGCATCCCCGACCCCAGGCATCCAGAACCCCCATAATCCTCAACGCCAAACATCCCTGTCCCTGAGCATCTGAGCCTTGAGCATCCCTGACCCAAGCATCCCCTGCTCCGAGCATCCCCAACTCCCAGCACCAGAATCCCCATAATCCTCAATGCCAAGCATCCCCATCCCTGAGCATCCGAGTCCTGGGCATCCCTGACCCTGAGCTTCCCCTGCTCCGAGCATCCCCTGGTCCAAGCATCCCTGACCCTGAGCATCTGAGTCCCGCATATCCCTGACCCCAAGCACCCCCTGCTCCAAGCATCCCTGCTCCGAGCATCTCTGACCCTAAGCATCCCCTGCTCCGAGCATCCCCTGGTCCAAGCATCCCTGACCCTGAGCATCTGAGTCCCGCATATCCCTGACCCCAAGCACCCCCTGCTCCGAGCATCCCTGCTCCGAGCATCCCGGCCCCTCTCCCCGACGGGGCTGCCTCTGGGGTGTCCCCGCGGTGTCCCCGCGGGTCGGGGGGCGGAGGGGCTGTCCCGGTGCCCCGGGGAGGCGGGGGTCTGCGCGGCCGGAGCTGCGGCTCCGCGCCTCTGACTCTGCCCAATGAGATCCCTCAGCACGCCGGGCGCTGTCAGTATTTGGCCGCGGCCCCCGCGCTCCCAGCCGCACTTCGCCCTCCGCGGTACGAAGCTCCGCGGCCCGAACCCACCGTCCGCCCCGCGCTGCTCGGGGGGCGCCGGCCCCGCGGAGCGCCCCGGGACCCCCTTCCAGGAGCCCCAGCCCCAGCCGAGGACCCTCTCGAGGACCCTCCCGGCCCGGGACCCCTTTGGGGAGCACCCCCCACCCACCTCCGTCGCGGGACCCCCTTGGGACACCCGCTCCCCGAGCCGGGACCCTCTTGGGGAGCCCCGATATCCACCCCGGGACCCCTTTGGAGACCCCGCTCCTGTTCTAGCGCTCCCTCGGGGAGCATCCCCCTTCTCGGGACCCCTTCAAGGACCCTTCCCTGGCTCGGGAATCCCTTTTGAGACCTCCCCGGAGGAGAGACCCTCTCCAGGACACCTCTCCCCGGCTTGCGACCCCCTTTGGAGACCTCCGGACCCCCTTTGGAGACCTCGGAATCCCCTTTGGAGACCTCTCCCCGGCTCGGGACCCCATTAGGAGACGCCCCCGGGCCTCAGAAGCCCTCTAGGACCCCTCCCCCGGGCTCCCCCCAGGATGCGCGCTGCCGCGGGGTCCCGGGCGGGGGTCTCTGAGCGCGGATCCGCGGGTCCGTGACGGGCAGGAGCCGCCCCCCCCCTCGCTCCTCTCTCCGCCTGGGACCGGCCGCGGGGAGCTATGCTCAGCACAAACCGCCTGGAAGCGATTCCTGGGATCGCCGTGGTCCCCGGGAGCGCGGAGTGCGGAGCCCCGCGGCTCTGCCTGCCCCTCGTCCTCCTCCTGCTCGCCCTGACGCCCCGCGCCGACTGCTCGTGGTGGTGAGTCCTCCCGGGACCGGCTGGGGCGGGGATGCAGGGGGATGCCTGGGATGCAGAGGGATGCCCGGGATGCAGGGGGATGCCCGGGATGCAGAGGGATGCCCGGGATGCAGAGGGATGCCCGGGATGCAGGGGGATGCCCGGGATGCAGAGGGATGCCCGGGATGCAGGGGGATGCCCGGGATGCAGAGGGATGCCCGGGATGCAGAGGGATGCCCGGGATGCAGGGGGATGCCCGGGATGCAGAGGGATGCCCGGGATGCAGAGGGATGCCCGGGATACAGGGGGATGCTCAGCTGGAGCCCAGTGTGTGCGCTGATCCTGACCCCAGTCCTGGTCCCACTCCTGGTCCTGGTCTCGGCAGGACAGGCTTGGGGCTCCCCCCTGCTCCTGCAGCAGCTCCAGGGAGAGGGACCTTCCACACCCCCAACCCTGCCCCAGGGCTCCCCCAGGGTGCAGCTCCCCCAGCACCCAAAAGTGCTGCCACCGCTGGTTCACCCCCAGTTCCAAGGAGCCGAGCTCCACACACCACAATTCACCCTCTCTGGGCAGAGGCCAGGAGCAGGATTAGCCCCTCGGTGGGGTTTGGAGCTCCCCTGATCCATGCTCTGTGATCCAGAGCTCCCAGATCTCTTTGGACTGCTGTGCACTTGTGTTCCAGCTCCTCACAAGCCGGCAAGTTGCTGCTCTCCCTCCTTCGGGTGTGAGCTGCAACAGGTCAAAATGATGCTGTGGAGAATACCAGCCTTCCTGAAATTAATCTCCTCCTCAGCCAAATTCCTGTAACAATGAAAATTCATATATGCAGAATAAGAGTAAATAGGAAAACAAGGACAGAGGAGTTTTCCAGGCTGCTGCGGCAGTTCAGTAACGCTGGGGAAAAATTGTTTGCTGCAGGAAGGCTCTCAGTGTCCTCCACCCTCTAATCTAGTGGAAAACACTGTTTTCCACGCCAATCTCATCATCATTAGCACATTGCGGTGGATGAAGCTGAACTTAATCAAATTCAACCCATCTGCCATTAAAAGAGAGCGGTGGATTCTGGAATTCCTTAACTAGCCCACAGCACATTGCGAGGGCTCAGGAGCACTTCAGAGCGGTGCTGATAACACAGGTATTCGTGGTGTTTAAGTGCAGTTCTTGTGGCAGCCGTAGCCACACTGGCATCGCCAGGAGAGAGATTCCAGGGTGAGGAAGGTGAACAGGAAAGCTGGGGGGGTGGGAGGGAGACCAGCCGGGCACAAAAGGTGGATCGTGCGGAGAAAAGTCGTTTCCAAAGGGCAGCACGGGCTTTGGGGGACACGTAATGCAAACCGCAACAGCAGAGCTATTTCTGACTGTGCCCAGAGAGGAATTGCTGCTGCCAGGTCAGCCCACTGGGAATAAAAACCCCCAGTGAGAAACTATCGGCATCAGGTCGGTGCCGGCATCAGCCTGGCTTCCAGCCCCAGATCTGCCCCCAAGCTCCGGGGCAGGTGAGGACAGGACAAAGTCGGTGTGGAAGGTGATGCGGGTGCTGTGCTAACAGCCGGGGAAGGCAAGGGAGAGGCTCAGGGCAGCAGAGAAGTGGGATTAATTCACTTCATTACCGAGGAGGCTCATTAGAGTGGGTGCACGGGGTGAAGGAGCTGGAAAAGCCGAGGTACGAGGCAGCCACATCATCCTCTGCCCAAGCCCTGGGCAGCTCTGGTATCAGACTGGGCTGCGGGAGTGTAGAAATTCCTTCTTTAGGAGGAGTGAAAACCACCCATTTTCCTCGCCGTTGTACCCCGCTTCTCCCCACGATGACCCCACCGCAGCCTCCATCCTCACTCCAGGCGCACGTCTCTTCCCAACAAGCGTCAGGAAAGCTCGATTTAGCTCCCACAGCAGTTTGAGTTCTGGTGTGCGGGAGCCGCGGGGGCAGGAGCGCGGGGGCAGCGCTCCCTGAATGCCTCCTCAGCCCTGGGGCGGCCAGGCACGCGCCCCTGAGCACCCTCAGCAGGCAGAATCTGTCCCCAAGGACGTGACTTAACAAAACGAATCACCAACCGAAGACGTTAAACTCCAAAGTTCTCATTTTCAACCGTGCTTCCTCTTCTGTGGAGCAGAACATCCCTCAGAAAAGGCGCCGCTGAGGCAGGGGCTGCTCTGCTGGACGTGTCAGTTGTGATAAAACAGCGTGTTTAGATGAAATCAGGTTTTACTGAAAGCGGTTTCAACCAGCTGTGGTTTGGGAAAAATTTATTCAGTGATTTACATAGGTTTCCAAGCACATCTTCAGCACCACTGATATTACAGTAAATGCACTGGGTGGTGCGTCGTCGCTCCTTATTTTTGTTAGCACTGCCAAATTCTTGCAGGGATTCACACACAATAAACTTGTGGAAATAGAGGAAATGCTTCTCATTTTCAGAGCTGGCTTTTAAAGTAGATTAATACAAGAAGCCGGGTCAGCTCTGATCGCGGTACATGGAAAGGAAATATCAACCAAATGTTTCTTCTAAACAACTGCAAATTCTTAATTTTTCGGTGACGTCAGGCGTGGCCCACGCCGCCTCCCAGAAACGCCTGGAGTTGGTGAACTTTGGCACTCGGAAACGTGTCCGTGGGTGCACGAGTGGGGGTGTTCGGAGCACATAGCGGAGTGAGCGGCATTTGCACGGGCAGAGGGGTCTGGCTGGTGCTGGAGGAGCTGGCGTGGCCACCTCCCGGGCTCCAGGGCCCCCAGGGCTGTGGGGAGCAGCACCCATGCAGCCACGAGCAACAAAATACTGACTGAATCCCAGATGGAAATTGAAGAGGAATGCAACGGGCAAATCCCTAAATCCCATTTCCACCCCAGTGCTGGGGTCCGAGCGACAGCGGGGTCTGAGGGACAGTGACTCTCTGTGCCCCACGCCCGCAGCGAGAGGACACGGGGCCCCCAGAGCGGCCTCTGAAATTCCATCCGAAAGATTTGGAAGATGAGACAAACGTTGCCGATAAACACAAACTGTGCGATAAACAAACTCGGCGCAAATAACTAAGTAGAGTTTACTGGCGATTGAGAGCCCCGCCGGCTGCTCTGGTGTGGAAAATCCACCTCAAAGCGAAGGTTTGGTTGAAGAGGAATGTACAGAGCGCCGGGCGCGCACCCCACCCTCGCTCGTCGCCCGCGTGAGCCCCCAGCCCACCGAACCGGCGCTAGCCAACTTGTTTATTGCTAACCGCAGCCCTTGGAAACTACAAATATTTAATTTCATCTGGCATCGGAACAGATGGGAGGCATCAGGCTCCCAAAGAGATAAAACAAACCCGTAGAAGGAAGCCGAACGCAGGCCTGGGTGCGCTTCGGGGAGCGCACAGGAGTCTGGTGGCCACGTGGGGCTCCTCCAGGCATCGGCGGGTGATGAGGGGCCCTGGGGAGCTGCTGCATCCCAGGCACAGTGCTGGATGGGTGCTCTGAGGGATGCTCTGAGCAGCCACCACGCTCCAGCTGCCTCGGAAAAGCTCTGTGATCATGGGCAGGGAGAATACACCAAGGGCAAGTGGTGAAGAGAGAGTGTCTGTCGTACCCTCCACGCTAAAGCAACATGGGATCTGGTATCAAGGGCTTCCCAAGGGCTTCCCAAGGACACCCCTATCGCAGGTGGAGAAGGGGACATTCCCACCACATCAGGCAGGAGGGATCAGTGCTCCTGCAGCCGTTCCTCCCCGGGACTCCAGTGTGTGGATGAGGACGGAGGAGAGGGGCTCTTTTCGCCAGGCATCACACTGAGGTGTGTGGGAGGGGAAATAGCATCAACAGGAATGTTTGAAACCGAGCCAGGGCAAAGACAGCTGCCTGGAGGAGCTCTGCGGGCCGCCGGTGTAACTCCCGTCCGTGTAACCCTTTGGGGCGCACAGGGGGGTCGCCGCCTCCTTCCGTGCCAGTCTCAGGCCGACAGCCCCACAGGGCTTCGCCGGCACAGGGTCTGCGTGCCCACAGCTCCCGACGCCCTCCAGCTCCCGATGAACCGTTTGCTCGTGGTCCACCCCCTCCCGCCCCAGCGCATCTCACAGGGGAGACGACGTGCAGTGCTCGGGGGTCTGCGGGGGTTCACCTCAGCCGTGTGCCTCTTGTCCGGAGCGCTTGGCAAGGCAATAAAAGCCAGAGGTCAGAGACCAGGAAGCCTTTATCCTCAGGCGCTCCACAGCTCCAGCTCTCCAGGCAGCCGCGCTTTGAAAAATCAGTTTTAAAGTAACGTCAGAGTGATGGAGAGTGAACCCCTCGCCTTTGCAGCAGCCCTGATTCGCTGGGGATAGCGAGCAGATGGGTTCCCTCAGTCGCTTTGTGCCGTTATAATCATCCTAATTGCTTTTCTTGGTGCATTTTTCATTAGGGTCACTTTCACCTATAGGAAATCTTTCCTGCAAGGAAGTGCAGAAGAAAAAAATCCTTCTGCTCTTCCAAACTCATTAGCTTTTATATTGCTGATAGCGATTTCAGCAGCACCTGCAGCCCCTCGCGAGGGCTGGGATGGGTCCTGCAGGAACCTCTGCTCTGAGCAGCTCGCACGCAGCTCACAAGATGTATCACGGAGCAGAGAAGAGTCACTCATCCTACAGCATCTCACAGACTGTCTGGCAGCCCCCTAAGCAAAGCACTTGGACATTCTGGAGGAGAAAAAATGACCCTTTAAGCATTTTTTTTGCTGAGCAGTTTGTATCACATCCATACACCGGCAGCGCTTGTGAGGAACGTCTTCCACCCAGCACTGAGCGACAGTCTCTCCAGAGGCAGAGGCTCCACAGCCCTTTCCTCCTTGTGCTTTTAAAGCCTCCCCTGGCTCTGCAGCAGCCTCTGTGCACTCAGGGTCTTTGTTCCTCACCCCACATATGTCCTGCACACCCCAGATCCTGCCTTTATACCCCAGCAAGCGGAACAGCCTCAGATTTCCAGGTCACACTTGATACAAGATGCCAACAGCAAAGCCTCCCACGCCAGCCTAAGGAGTGCGTTTTGGATCCAGCTCTCCAGGACTGCAGCGTTCCCGGACATTTCAGTACTTCCCACAGAAAACGCATCCCACCGGCTGCACAAAAACCACAGGGAGGGGACCCCGACACGGAACCAAAGGCGTGGAGCTGGGGAAAGGCTGGCACATGGGAAAGAATAAAATATCACAATGCAGCAAATGAAAAACCTGTGCCTTGAATGGCACTGGTAGTGGCTCAGCATTGTGACATCAGAAATTATTCAAGTGAGACTAACACTCTCAACATGCAGAGTAGGGGTTCTAAGTGAGGAAATTAGGACTATTAATCATTCCAAGGCGTTAACAATTCCAGCAGGCCAGGATGGCCCCGTTCCCAGTGGAGCTTAATAAAATACTCGGGGTTTATAGTAATATAGTAATAAAATAATATCTCAAATGTCTGTAGCACCTTGCAACCCAAAGTGCCTCGGAGCTGGCTATAAATTGTCCGCCCAGAGCCAGGGAGAGCGGAGGAAGGAAAATGCAGCATCCTTGTGAAGTATGCGAAGAACTTGGAGAGGTGAAATGCTGCCAGGCACGCTGGAATTTGCTCTTTATCAGACAAGGAGGCAGGGATGTTGGAGGTGATCCTATCTGAACAAGGTGTCTCCAATAGCTGCCTCGGGCTTTCCAGCCTCCCACCAACATACGGATTTTGTGTTGACTCTGTGGGATGGGAAGAGAACAGAAGCCAGGATAGTTTGGCTCCCCAGCTGATCTTTCAAAGCGGCTACGATTGCAATGGTGAGGTGGATCGGTTTTCCCAGAGGAAGGGCTCCAACAGCCTCTGATACCACCAAGAAGCCAGACCATGCTCTCGTCTCACGCTCTGCCTGTCACCGCATGGTGTGAGGCTGCCTGCGCCTCCTCGCTGACAGCAGAAAACGAGAGAGCCTGCTCAGAACCCCCGGGAACAGCTGATGTGGCCAAGGGTCCAGGGATCTAGGCTGCCCAAGCTGTCTTAACCAAGCTGAGAGCATCCTGCACTTGATGCCAGGTTCTCAAGACCTGTCAGATGGGATGTCAGAGCTTCTTCCAAGACCCAGCTTGGTCAGAGCAGCATCTCTTGGTGGTTTGGAGGCCATCGAGCTGACAGGGGTCATGGTGCTTCTCTAGCCAAAGCACCTCATGCCCCCTAGCTGCTGCATCATCTCCCACATTTCTGTTTCTTCTCTGCTGCCCACCGAGCAGTTACAAACTGCACCAAGTCTTTGGGATCCTCGGGAAGAGAGAAGCTGCAGCAAGGAGACCTCTTAACCTGCAACGAACTCCCTCTGCATCGATGCGTGGGGAGCAGCCGAGGGTGCCCCGAGCTGCCCCGGCTGAGCTTTCCCACCCCCTCCGTTTGGCTCCCGGCACCACCAGAGCTGCTGGCGTGAACGGGCACCCTTCTCCCAGCACACAGCTAACCTCGACAGCTCCGTTAAGCTCATTTTGCATCAATCTGAGATTGTGCCTGTCATGGCATTGGCGCAGCCCTGATTTCCCCGTGCTGGGAAGATCCAGCATTTCTGCAGCTGGTTTGGTTGCAAAGCAGAGCACAAAGCATTAACACCTGAGATTTGCCGGAGAGCAGCAATTCCAAACATTTCCCTTCTGAAGTAAAGCAATGCTCATAAAGTCAATGCCATAGAAAGTGGATTAAAGTGAAACATTAAATCCAGCAGTGTCTGGTGTAACGTTCGTTAGAAACTGAATTAGTGCACAAAGATGCTCCTGAACGATGCCTTGGGACTATGGAACAGCAACGAACACGAGCAAATTCCAGTTCCACTTAATTTTCCCCATTCCCACAGAATGCCTTCCTTTCTTCACAACCTCATTTTCCAAGGGACTTTTTCCACCCACTATCTGCTGGTGAGGCCAGGACACAACCCCAGCGAAGTCCCTCCTGGTCCCGGATCTCCCTGGCAGCGGTTCTGCCGAGCCAAGGCTCGTGGTCGGCGATAGAGGAGAGCAGAGCTGCTGTCTGGGGGACTCCCAATCCGAGACCCCCACAGCGCACACCGGGGCAAGGACTGACACCACGCAACAAGCCCTGGGCTGGCACCGGGAGGACACGCAGAGCTTTCCCTGCCCCCCACAACAACCACAGCCCCACAACAGCTGGTGTTTCCTTGCGATGCTTGTTCCAGCCTTAAGGAAAGCAAGCAGCATCCGAGCACATGGTGAGGATAGGAGGCATGACCTCTGCTGGAAAAGCTGCTCTGCAGGTGGATGGGGATGGTCAGAGCCGGATCCACACTGGGCTTCGCTGCTGTAGCCTCTTCAGGACTAGAGAGCTGCTCCCCCAAAGCACCGGGTCACCCAGGACGGGTTTAGCAACCCAGGACTGCATTGCAGGGGCTGGTTACTTCTAAAGGGAAGTTAATTTCCATTTGCGGCATCTTCGTAAAACCATAGAATGGTTTGGGTTGGAAGGGACCTCAAAGCCCATCCAGTGCCATGGGCAGGAACACCATCCACTGGATCAGGGGCTCCAAGCCCAATCCAGGCTGGCCTTGGACACCTCCAGGGATGGGGAACCTGGGCCAGGTCCTCTCCATCCTCACCAGGAGCTCCCATCTGCCTGGTGCCTCGATGCCTCGGGCTCTGGCCCTGCTCCTGATCCCTGTTCAAGAGCTCGGCAACTGGGAAGCTGCACGTGCTCTCAGTGCCAAGAGGATGGTTTATTGATCCAGAATAATATTCCAGCACGGTGAAGATAGAGAGAGAGCGAGGATACACTGGGATCTGATCCTTGGGACAAGTTGCAGAGGATCCCAGGAACTCGCAGCCCACGTACGACCACAGGGATCCCCTCCTAACCCATAGGGAGCAGAGCTGCTGCGGACAGAGGAGCTCCAAGCTGCTCAGACTTCGCAGAGACATGGAATGGGCCACGGGGCTCGGCAGGAGCACCCAGGGGAGGCTGCCAGCCCTGTGGGAAGCACGGGGACGGGACACATCCAGCACGGAGGCGAGCAGCAGAGGGGGGTCAGCACAGCCTGCGCGCTGCCAAGTAAATAGATGTGTCTGCCTCTGATTTGCATGTTTATCTTAGAAGCAATTTGGGTTTCTGCTTGTTTACAAGAGTCGAAGTCAGCAGGCTCTTTGAACAAGAAAAACAACTGGGAGCCAACATGTGAGAGTTGCCTCCTGTTCCCCCAGTGCTTTGGAGCAGCCCGCGATGCCGAGGAAGATCTCGCTTCCGCAGCACCGGTGGATGCGGCCGTGCAAGAGGTTGGCTTGAAGCGAGGAGGAAGGCTGGCAGGGAGCGAGGAGCCTTTCACCTCCATTACCTCACAAGCTCTGAAAGCACCTCCCTTTGTAACGCTCAGTCTCCGGTCTCTGCTGCTGCTCAGTCGCTCTGCGCAGGGAATGGGGGGCTGTGCAGGAGCTCGGTTGGCACTGAGCTCACGGGAGGCAGCAGCCCATGGACCCTATTCCACAGGGTGAAGGATCATCATCCCCACATGCCCTTAATCATTCACTCCCCTGCCAGCTCCTCCGGGCTGCAGGGTGCTGAGCTCCCACAGGCTGCTCCTGCCTCTCCAGACCTCACAGCAGCCCAGGTCCGAGCAGCCTTCAGCATCGCGAGCGCTTCCCTCTCATGGATTTTTCCAAATTCAAGTCTTAGGCTTATTTCTTTTTCTGCTGCAAAAATGCAGTTTCCCCAAGAGTCCAGCAATTCACAGAGATCTGCCACTTCCAGCATAGCTTCATTTGTTAAAAATGAAGTTCTGATAAGGCAGTGGGGGATTTCTCGGAATAGCCATTGTCTTCCCAGTGTCAGGGCTTCTAAAATGTCATAGAAATACAATCAGAAGGGATGCTCTAACCAATCCAAAACAAATGTTTGGGTTCTTTCCCTCCCAAAGTTCTGCTTGGCAGAATTTTCTGCTGTTCCCGACCTCGCTCCATTCTGGAGCAACAGAACCCAACAGGACCAAATGGAAGATTGTGGTCCCACTGGGATCCTCGCAGCCTTTCCAAGGCACATTTTTCCTCTTTGTTTCACCATGGCACTTCCCCATCAGTTGTGGAGTGGGTTGTGGTACACGATCTCGGGTGGAGGAGGCACTGCAGCAATCGCACTGCTTGTTTGGAGACGAGGGTCCAGGACCCGGCACGGCGAGGCGCTCCCCTGGCTGTCGGTGCCCTTCACCCTGCTCCCTCCTTCCACTTTCCCTCACTGATAATGTTTGCTCTGATCTAGGTATCTGGCAGGAGAATTAACGAGAAGTAATTAGCTCACAGTGTGAAAAGGGGAGTGCCTGGTGTTTATCTCATCTGGAGGGCTTCCCTTGATCCCAGCCTCCCTGGCGATGCTGTTGGTGCTTTATCAGCCCACGCTGTTCCTCAGGATCAGCTCAGCACCACAGGGGCCATTAAAGAAGGTTTTACCTTTTCCACCTTTCTCAGCATCTCTTCCCCCCAGGGAAGGGGAGGTCTGGCTGCTGCTGGAGCCTCTGTCCTCCCGGCAGCCCCGTCCCAGCTCTCAACAGTTTTTCCTGGGACACGGTGGCCGTACCCATCCTCGCTGGGACCAAACAGACTGGGCAGAGCGAATCCAGAGCCAGGGCTCCTGGCCACACTTCCCTACGGGGTCTCTGCAGCCAGTGCCCTCCGTTAGCTGCTGGGATGCTGCTCAAGGCCCAGCACGAGCGAGGCAACTAAAGCAGCCGGCATTGCTTGATGAGCTCCTGTTGGCTTTTCTTTTCTGAACAGCATCCACCGTCTCCCTCATCCCCCCCGCTGCAGGATGAAAGGCTGATGAGCCAGGCTGTGACAATAATGCTCGTGCCGCTCAGAGCCGGGGCTCACAAAGCCACGGGGAGCCGGGTTTATTCTCCTCCGTTCCAGCCTGAGATGACCTTGCGCTTCTGCCAGCTTCTAAACAAAATACTTATAAAAAAAAGGAACGAATCCCACTGCTTTCCATGCTCTGAGGGCTTTCCTGAGCCTGTGAGCTCTCTCTGGGGCCAATGGAAGTGATAGAACATGGCCAGAGACAATGAAATACTGCCCAGGCTCATTGCTTTATTATTATTAAAGGAAAGTTCTGACTTCCAGTCTTGGGGGAGGGGGGTTGAAAAACTTGAATCCCACCCAAACCTCATCCCTTCCAGCCAGAATCTCAGCTCTGCGCTCCATGGCAAACAGCATCCTCCGGCACGAGCAGCCGCTGCCTGGCTGGGGCTGAGCAGGATGGAAAATTCCACGTTGGGTGCGAGGCTGCAGGGCAGAGCTGGGCATCCCTCCCCTGAGCCTGTGGAACGCTGCCCGCGGGGCTCAGCCACTCTCTACCAGACTGATGTTGGCGCACAGTCCTGCTCCCAGCTCCCGCTCCATCCCCAGCACTGCAGGGAGTGGAATGGGATGCAGAGAGAGGACTGGGATGCAGGGAGTTGAATGGGATGCAGGGAAGGGACTGGGAGGCAGGCAGGACAGGGGACACAGCGTGGTTCTCCCTGTTATCCACCTTCAGGGCATGATCACAAATGTGCAAGAGATGCACAGAGAGGAGTCAGCATCCAGGGGATAACAATGAGAATGAGGACAGCAGCAATGAGAGGTGAAGCCGGCTCCTCTTCCTCCCTGCCCCAAGCACGGTGCAGATGCCAGTGCCGGGAACCAGCGTGCAGGCAGGAGATGCTGCTGGGCTCAGCTGGACCAGGCTGGGATGCAGGGAAGATGGTGGGAGGGAGGTTTAGGACATTTAGAACGTTAGGCACGTTCCTCTGCTGCCAGCCCAGGAGCTCTCAGGGGCACAATCCCCACGCCGTGCAGCACCCAGAGGTGGCATCTCCTGGGGCAGACGGGCTCTGTGGGGGCCCTGCTCCCCGCGGCAGCGAAGCACGCAGAGAGCAGAGCTTTGCCTGCCCCGGGCTGCTGTGGCTTGGGATTATTTTAACACAAAGAGCAAAGCCCAGGGGCTGTGATGGCTCAGCAGGGCCCTGGCCCCGTGTCCTGCCCATGGCGAGGCGACGCTGCAGGGAGGGTGCGCGGCTGTGGGGGGATGCCAGGCTTTAAATAAGACCCCCAGCTGCAGGGTTAGGAGCCGAGGAGGCAGCACCCTGCTCCTTCCCCTCCACGGGCAGCTGGTAACGCGGTGCCACTCTCTCCCGCAGGTACATCGGGGCGCTGGGCGCGAGGGTGATCTGCGACAACATCCCCGGGCTGGTGAACAAGCAGCGGCAGCTGTGCCAGCGCTACCCCGACATCATGCAGTCGGTGGGCGAGGGAGCCAAGGAGTGGATCCGGGAGTGCCAGCACCAGTTCCGCCACCACCGCTGGAACTGCAGCACCCTGGACCGCGACCACACCGTCTTCGGCCGGGTCATGCTGAGAAGTAGGTTCTGCCCCAGCCCTTCCCCACTGCCACGTGCCTCGTCTCTGCGCTCGCCAGGCTGGGATTGCTCCCCAAGGAGAACTTTGCCCTTCCCTGTAAATTAATCAAGCAGTAATGGGAGCGCAGCGCTGCCTTCGGAATAGCTGCTCCGGGGGAGAGGGAGCAGGGGGAGTACGGGGGAGCAGCGGGAAGGAGGAGACACCTCGGGAGAGCAGGCTCCTATGTAAACAGTAATGGGATACATAAATATTTGGAGAGCAGGGTTGGCCAGGACTCAGTGATTCACGTGGGAACTGGCTGTTCCTTCGCATGGCGAGGGAGGCAAAGGCAGAGCAGAGGCTCCGCTCCTTGCTTCGGGCTCCAAGGTGCGGGAGAACCACGGCCACGGGGCAGACACCAGCCCTGCCGAGGGCACAGACCCTGCCTGCTCCAGGTGAGGGACGGACGGGACACGAGCAGGGATGTCACCAAGGGATGAAGAGGGAAGGTGTAACGGGGACGGGGACAGGGACAGGGCTGGTTCCAGAGCAGGAGCAGCATCATGGGCTCCAGCCACCTCAGGGAGGGTTCTGGCAGCGAGCAGAGCCCGGGAGCCCTGGCAGCGCGGAGCAGATGCTGCTGTGCCCGTAGCGCATCCAGCCACGTGGCCTCCAAATCAAAGGCGTCTGGGAAGAGCCTTCCCACTCCCCAGGAGCAGCTCATATGGAGGACATGTGGGCGCCCGGGGAGGGAGCTGGGGGCTTGATCCTGGCTGGAGGAGGATGGGGCGGCTGCCCCGGGGGCTTGGTGAGCAGCAGAGCCTGCAAAGCAGACCCTGGAGAGGGAAGGTGGCTGTGAGAGCCGGGATGCAGCCATCACCCCGCTGTGCTGCAGGCTGCCCAGTCGGAGCCTGTTCATGCCTGCGACGGCACCTTCGCTCCTGCCTGCAGCCTCTCCTGGCAAAAGATAGGGAACGATGAAAGCCCCTTCACCACAGCCCCATCCTGCGGGGCCCAAAGAGAGCTCTACTGCCTTTGAAGTTGCTTTCAAAGGCTCTCAAAACGAAGACGAATGTGGTTTTGATTTGCAGCTTCTTTTACAGCATTATAAAAGCAGCTGCGAACTTGAACCAGAGTCATAGAATAGCAGGCAGCAAGCTGTGCCGTGCGGGGAACGCTGAGCCCAGCCAGAGCCGCCACCAGCTCCCACGCTCAGCATCACCCCACGGCGAGGGAGCCCCAGCCGAAGGCTCCTGCAGCCTCAGCACCCAGACGGCTCCTGGGTCAGCAAGGGGTCTGAGCACAGAGTCACGGGATGGTTTGGGCTGGAAGGGACCCCAAAGCCCATCCAGTTCCACCTCCACTATGGGCAGGGACACCTCCCACTGGATCAGGGGCTCCAAGCCCCATCCAGCCTGGCCTTGAACCCTTCCAGGGATGGGGCAGCCACCCCTGCTCTGGGTGACCTGGGCCAGGGGCTCCCCACCCTCACAGTAACGAATGTCTCCCTAATCCCCTTTACTCCAAAAGGTGCCAAGGCTGAACTTGGTGGCAGCAGAGATGCCAGGACTTGGCTTACCTGTGTGTGGGATCGTCTTGCTCCATGCCTGCTCCGCTCCTTGCTGGGCTGCTGGTGCCTGGGGCTGCCTGGCACGCTCACTCCCCATCCCCGTTTCTCCTGGCAGGCAGCAGGGAGGCCGCGTTTGTCTACGCCATCTCCTCGGCCGGCGTGGTCTATGCCATCACGCGGGCGTGCAGCCAGGGGGACCTGAAGGCGTGCGGCTGCGACCCGCTCAAGAGGGGCCGCACCAAGGACGAGCGCGGGGAGTTCGACTGGGGCGGCTGCAGCGACAACATCAACTACGGGATCCGCTTTGCCAAAGCCTTCGTGGACGCCAAGGAGAAGAAAGTGAAGGACGCCCGAGCGCTGATGAACCTGCACAACAACCGCTGCGGGAGGATGGTGAGTGCAGCCCCGCAGCTGCCCCGATGGGGTGATCCACAGGGAACAGGCAGTGGGAGCAGCTCGAGAAAGGGAGCAGGACCCTGGGTGTCTGTGGAGAGCAGGTCCTGGTGCAGACGCATGGGACGCTGCCCTGCACTCCTTCCCAGTGCTCCCCAGTGTCCCCTGCACGCTCCACCCAGGGAACAGCCTGGTCTCACCATTGCCCCCACACATCCTCGCTGATTCCCCGTGGCTGTGGGATCACATCCTCCGTACGCAGCCCCCTCTCCAACCAGGATTCCAGCCGGGATAGCTTGACCCTGAAGCTGCACCAGGGACCTCGGACCCAGTCACGATGCCCGGAGTGACCCTGGTCCTGACAGCATCCCTCTTCCCACAGGCTGTGAAGCGGTTCCTGAAGCTGGAGTGCAAATGCCACGGGGTCAGTGGCTCCTGCACGCTAAGGACGTGCTGGCTGGCGATGTCGGATTTTCGGAAGACCGGGGATTACCTGCGGAAGAAATACAACGGGGCCATCCAGGTGACCATGAACCAGGACGGCACTGGCTTCACCGTGGCCAACAAGAACTTCAGGAAGCCAACGAAGACAGATCTGGTGTATTTTGAGAACTCACCTGATTACTGCGTGATGGACAAGTCAGCAGGTAAAAACTCAGGCTCCAGGCATCACCTAGAAGCACCGATTCCTCCCCTACTGAGGCTGCTTTGGGACATCGCCCCCCTCAACCAAACCCCAGCCCCTGGAGGGGTTATCGCTGTCACCCAGGCCCTTGGCAGGTGTCAGGAGCCCCACAGCACATCGTGCCTGTGTAGACAGGCCTGGGTTTACCCAAAATCCCCAGGTTTCACACCAAAGATCCAAACCCATCGGGGCTCTTGTATTGAATGTAGAGCAGCGTTGCCTCAGAGCCTTCCTCCCGCAGAGCAGACTCTCTGAAACAGGCAATAAAGAGCCTGTTCCGCACCGCAGGCTGCCAGCCTCTCCTCTGAGCACAGCCCAGGGCTGGGAGGAGAGCAGGGGAGCGGCGTCAGGGCTGCTTGGCTCCTGCAGAGATCAATGCTTCCCCAGGCTGGAGCATCAGCCCTGCTGCGAGGAGCTCACAGTGGCCACGGGGCTTGGTGGGGAAGGTGGCTCACCCACTTTAGGTGAGCCCTTAGCCTCTGCCAGCGCTTCACCGCTCTTTCCATAAAGAAATTGTTCCCAATATGCACTCTGAACCTGGCGCAACTTTAGGCCATTTCCTCTCTTCCTACCTCGCATCACTTGGGACAAGAGCCCAGCAACCCCCTCACTACAACCTCCTTTCCAGGAGCTGCAGAAAGCAATGAGGTCTCCCCTCAGCCTCCTCTTCTCCAGGCTAAACAGCCCCAGGTCCCCCAGAATCCCTGTTCTCCAGCCCCTTCTCCAGCTCCATTCCTTTCTCTGGATGCACTCCAGCCCCTCAATGTCCTTCTTGTAGCAAGGGGCTTTAAAGCGAAGTGAGCTCGGGCTCCCCTACCTCTTCCCACAGAGGATGGGGCAGATGCCAGCAGCTGCTGGGTAGGGTGGAGGACGCATTTGAGGTTGATGGAGGAGGAACAGCATCCTGATCCCTCTCTCTCTCCCTCCTCCAGGCTCGCTGGGCACGGCCGGCCGCGTGTGCAGCAAGGTGTCCCGCGGGACGGACGGCTGCGAGGTGATGTGCTGCGGCCGGGGCTACGACACCACCCGCATCACCCGCGTCACCAAGTGCGAGTGCAAGTTCCACTGGTGCTGCGCCGTGCGCTGCAAGGAGTGCGAGGACACTGTGGACGTGCACACGTGTAAAGCACCGAAACGGGCCGAGTGGCTGGACCAGACCTGAGGAGACGGGAGCACCGAGGAGAAAACCCACTGCCACCCACACCTTGCCATTTGTTCGGACCCCGAGGGCCGCGGCACTCTGGGAGCTGCAGTTCGGCTGCATGGCTGTTATTTAATTGATTTTGCAAAGCACTAAAGGCAGGACTGCACCTCCCAGGAGGGGCTGCGGACCCTCCGTTTGCTCAGCAGAACTCATCCCCCAACTGGGAGGAGTCCGCAAGCCTTGCTTAAACTGTGGAAGCGACGCTGCGCATCCTTCTCCCTGCAAAGGGACAGAGCAAGGATTCGTGCTGGCAGGGGCGAGCGTTGGGATGTGATGGCTGAGGGACGCTGCACCTCCCCGGGGAACTGACAGGGAAGTTTCACCAGCGAAAAACACTAGTTCTGAATAACCCACTCTTGCAGAAAGCATCTTGGCTTTTACTCTTTTTGCAAGGCCAGAGGAAGGAGGTCACAAATCCACCGGTTCCGCGATCCCTGCCTTCCCCTGGAGCAGCCCCAGCACAATCCTTACGAGCCAGAGCAGCCTCTGCTTCTCCCAGCAAAGGTGACACATGGAACTGGAACTTGGAACTGAAAAACGAGTGACTGCGCAGGGAGAAGGGCTGGCCATGGGAGCTGGAGTACACGGAGAAGTAGAGAAAGCAAACAGAGTCTGTGAATTCACTGGTAGGTTCTGAAGTCAACAGATCCAGCACCATCTCTGTAACCCTCACTTGTATGTTGTGTATACTGCTTATTATTTTAAGTCAAAACTCATTATAAACCTGTATCAGACACTGATGTTCTTTGGTTTTTGAATTCCTACATGCCCAGCTGGGCGCTTCCCCCCAGGCTCCTGACTCACAGAGCCCCTGCCCCAGCATTACCTGCTGCTCCCCACGAGGCATCCAGTGAGTGCAGCCCTGGGGAATCCTCCGTACGCAGCAGCGCTCCGGGACATCGGACAACACAGCACAGGGTGGAGCAGGAGAGGCCAGATGGGCTTCCAAACCTTTCCCTTAAAAAGAACCCAAATCCAAGCACCCCAAACTTAAACTATCAGCTAAAATCGAAGCTGATGAGAGGAGGGGCAGCTGCAGTTCTGTTAGAGATCAATCCTTTGCCTCTCAAGAAAGTTCTTCCGTTCTTTTCCCCCCAGCCTGGGTGAGCAGTGTTACAAAGGTGCTTTGTTAGGGTAGGGGTGTTCTACAGCACCAAAGCCCACAAACAGACTCCATGTATAAGTCCGACAGCTGAGCCTGCAAACTATATTGACTCAGGTAAGAAGAAATATTACCATAAATCATAGCAATTCCTGAGCTGAAGCTGATGGGGAGCTCCTGCCCTTCCCTCCTGAGGATAGGTTGTCCTGGGCTTATTGCTCCTTCCCTCTATTCCCGTATCATCACCAAGAGATCCCAACTGGGTGCCTCCAGCGCTCTGTGGAACAGCCTTTGCTGAGAAGCAGCAGCCACAGACAAAGCCCAATGAGCTCCAGCCTGCCCAGTGAGCATTTCTTCTGCAAAGGGCCATACGAAACCACACTCCCTTCTTGCTCATTAACAAGCAGTTAGCAGAAGCACCGTGCCTGGGAACCAGCAAGACGCTGGTTAGTGAGAGCGAGTGCCCGGAGCCTGTGCAGGAGGTCAACCCATTGCTGAAGGGAATCCAGCCTGGTCCATCCCCTCACGCAGAGCAGCCCCGCTGAGGCTCCCGTGCCGCACACCCATCCTCAGCCGGCAGATGTTTTCTATCTCCAAACGTTTGTGAAGGCTGCGGGCTCAAGGAACGCCGTGGCCTCACGCAAGCCCCTCAGAAGTATCTGCCTGCAGCGTGCAGGGAGCCTTTGCTGCAGGATCATCATTTAATTATCCTCCAGTCAAAAGCAAGTCGGAACTCAAGGACAAGGAGCAGAATTGATTGCTTAATGAGCTTCTGAATAAATTACCTTCTCTTAAGGAGCCTGACAGGGCAGAGAAGGAAGCAGAAGACATGGGAAATGGAATCCACACAAATTCATGGTATTTTCTCTACTAAATCACATATGAGTGAGTGTGCCTTACCCCAGGTGATATTGCTGGATCTCTGGATGGAGGTAGGGATGAGATCCATCCAGTTTTTGATGCTGGCAATGCTGTGTATACGCTGCTGAGCTACAGCCCAGTCCTACACCTGCTTGTCACTGCCATGGGCCCTTTCTGTTCACCAGGCTTTGCTCAGGTACCTGGGCTATGACAAAGTGTTCTGTGGGGGTTCTCCCAGTACAGCTCCAGCTCTCAGACTACATTTGCACAACCTGTCAAGGACCATTTGGGAGCTTTCCCATCCCCGATTACCAAAGCAGAGTCAGGGAGGGCAGCTCCAGCAAGCAGCAGGGGGGTTCCTGCACTGGGATCACAGCAGATGAGTCAAAGCAGGAGAACACGATGGTCACATTGTGTGTCACGCATTTCTGTGACTAATGGGGGCCACCACCCAAAGGATAAAAGAAATCAAGAGATTCTTAAGAGAACATCCACAGGCCAGTGTGATTGCACAACTCGATGCATCCAGAATAAGAGGAAAATGCCATTGGCCGGGAATGACCAAAGCAAGAAGGTCCCCTCCGGAGAAGCAGACTCATCTTCGTGGATGCGCCTTCGCTGATGCAAAGCGCGGGTGTGTTCTCCAGCTCTCCCCAGTGACCAGACTCACCGAAGGGCTGACCAGAAAGCACAATGCAACCATCGAAGCTGGAAAGGAGGAAAATTCCAAGCGCATGAGCAGCACCCCTGGTCACCACAGCGCTCAGGGCTGGGCCACACAGAGCCTTCCCCACTTTGCAGGCACAACAGAGGGAGGAAGGAGCCAGAAGACTCAAGAGCGCTGGGAACTGAAGCTCCCTTTCCTCTCTGCCTACCTTTACCAAAGGCTGGGAAAATTCAGACCGCAGAAGCAGCCACAGAAGCCGGCTATGATTGCTGCTGCCAACGTGACCTGAACTCTGGAGATTTCTGACCCCTAAGAAGATCACAACAGCTCCTGTGCAGCCGTACGGCTGTGAGTGCAGCAGAGAGGACAGAGGAGCCTCTCTGCCCTTGTTAACAGCAGGATGGGGTGAGCTGGGTGCTGCTCACAGCTGGCAGAGCATGAAGCAATCAGCACTCTGCACTCACTACCAACATTGTCCTCTGCTCAGAATCCAGCACATCTGCTCCCTGCCTCCACAGCTGGTCCCATTCTGAAGCCTCCACATGCGGCTCCCAACCACACACTCCATCTATCAGTGGTCTGGGAGGTGCACATCCCCTCAGCGTGTCATCCCCACGCAGGGTGAATTTATTCCTGCACAAGCCCTGTATGCATGCCTCCTTCTCCCTGAGGGAGCCTGCTCCCCTCTCCACCCTTCCAGCCCACTGGCACCAGCAGCAGATGATGCAGCTTGAGGAGAGGTGCAGGCACTACGCTCTCCCCCTCCCCCTGGAATCTTCATCTCTCTTGTGGTCCTTGGGATTCACCCAATGTTTCTCAGAAAAAAAAGAGGACCTCAAGACAAGTATGCATTTAATAAGCAGAGAGACAAATAAGCTCCAGTTATCCCAGCAGAATTACAACACCAGAGAACAATTTGCTGCATTCCTCGGAAGGCCTGAAGGAACCCAATTGCTCTCAGCCTAAATAGGTACCAGACACCAAGAGCTCCATGAGCAAACAGAGCCCCCAAAGTGCAAAAATGAAATAAGTAAAAAGCTTCCCGTTACACATAAACCAGCCGTTTGCACCTTGTTATTAATGGGCTCAACAACGACCTTTAAACCCTGCCTTGCTCAGAGTCACGGAGCTACGAGCCTTGGCACCCTCACAACAATTCCAGGACGAAGAGCAGGGGATAAACAAGAAGAGATGCAGGAAGGGAACCTGGACCAAGACTGCTCCAGGGCTGTGTTGTGACCATCTCCACTACGAATCTGTCAGCGTTGCCTCCGCCCGGCATTTCCAACACCATGGGAAGTCCTGTTGCCACATCTACACAGGCATAAAAGCTAGGAGCGCACACGCCTATCCCCAGGTTCCAAAAAGGAAGGGTTCCCAGTGTGTTAAATAACTACAAGAGCCCATTCCCTGGAGGACAACACTGATGCAGTTTTTAAGCCCACACGAACGAGAGCTGCCTTGAGCAGCCCCTGCTACCCTGAAGTATTTGTTAGGCTAAACTGCCTCAACACTGCTTTGAGTTTTATTATTATAGCAGCACCAGCCAAATGTTTTAGACTTTGAAAGCTATTCTGCACGAAGTCCTTGCCTGTGGAGGAGATGCCCTGTGGCCTCCAGCGGCAGGAGAGAGCTCCGAAAGGCACACACACTTGGTTTATTCTCTCCCCCTTCCCTGGGCAGATGGCACCAGCCCTGGCCAGCTTCTGGTAGGAGCCACCAGAGCCTTAGGTTGACTCTGGTTTGGAATGCTCCTCCTTGTGCAAGGGGCAGCTACTCTTCCAAACTCATTAATCTCTCAGACCAAGCAGGAATACAGGAACAGTGCATCTGACAGTCGTTTGTCAGGCTCAGAGGACTAGTACATCTAAATGACATGCAACAATGCTTCAGTATGAGGTTCCAAACACATCATTTAACATCAGCCAACATTAGAAAGCTGTTTCAATAAAAAGATAACAAACCGTGCTCGTGTGATCCCTACAGGTACAATAGAAGTCCCGATCCTGTAATTCCTTGCTCTACAAACACACATATTCACATCAGGTCTGTAAATAAAGGCTGGTTGTCAAGTTCCTTGAGGTTCAGAGTGAAATGAACATTTGAGAAGTCTGACATCTCTCACAGCCTCCAGGAAAGGCTTTCGCCATCTCTGTGGTTCCAAGGCCACATGAGTTCCTATTATTTAGGGACAGGGTTTAGTGGTGGAGTTGGCAGTGTGAGGCTTATGGTTGGACTCGGAATGGTTGCGGTTGGAAGTGACCTCAAAGCCCACCCAGTCCCACCCCTGCCATGGGCAGGGACACCTCCTCCTGGATCAGGGGCTCCAAGCCCCATCCAGCCTGGCCTGGAACCCCTCCAGGGATGGGGCAGCCACCCCTGCTCTGGGCAACCTGGGCCAGGGCCTCCCCACCAGCACAGTAAATCTTAAAAGGTCTTTTCCAACCTGAACAATTCTGTGTTTCAGTGAAATGGCAATGAGTGCTTATCTGTCCCACATCATAACTGTCTTTTTCCTTAACGAACACACATGCAACTTAACTGCACATGGACTGCAATGGCATTAATATGGTGTGAATCCAGTGGAGAGTCCCTGCTCCTTAGTGGCAAATGAACTTCCCTGGAAACAGAAACAATTCTGCTAGGCAATCGCAGAGAGCTTCTCCTTCCTCAGGATCTACTGTCCCTTCTAGAGACAGGAAGGTTTTCATTACAGCGCCTGCTGCCAGCCATACCTCCAGCACAAGCCCATCCCCTTTCTGTTGCTGTCCTGTCAGGGGAGGACTGTGAGAGAAAGCAGCTTTTGGGATGATACATGGGAGGCAGCGCTTCATTTATAACCCCGCACAATCGCTGGAGAATGTTCACCTTTAAAAAGCGTCAGGGGGGTTACCTTATGGGCCCCTGTGGAGCAAGAAGTGGAATTACATGAACACAACAGATCTATTAATCACCACCATGATACCACAGCGATTCCACAGCCCCAAGGGTGCACATTCAATCAGAGAAAAAGCTGAGAAAATTACCTACTAGGAGTTAGGCAACTCAGAAAGATTTGGTGGTGCCTTTCTGCAGGGCTCCCCGCCGGACTCCTCCATAAATTCAGGTATTTAGCTTGGATTCCAGCCCAGCAGAGAGCAAGGATGGCACTCCTACCTCAACACCTGTGTTCCCTCTCAGTCAGCCTGAAATAAATGCATAGGTGGCTGTGCCACTTCACAAGGCTTTATTTATAAGGTACAGAAGTATTGAGAAAATAAAAACCCACAACAGAACAGTCTTCTGCATCAAGACAAGATTACAAGGCAATTCAAACTGACCCATGACTGATGAACTTGGGTGCTATTTCAGAGAACAGAGCAGGCTACAGCAAGCTTCCTCCATACCGGATTCAGAAACCAGAACCAGAGAATCATGGAATGGTTTAGTTTGGAAGGGACCTCAAAGCCCCATCCATCCAGGCCCTGAATGCTTCCAGGGATGGATCAGCCACCACTTCCTTGGGCTACCTGGGCCAGGGACTCCTCACCCTCATTCTTCCTAAGGTCTAATCTTCCCCCTTCCAACTTAAAGCCATTCCCCCTTATTCTGTCACTCCAGGCCTTGGTTAGAAGCCCCTTCCCAGCTTTCCTGAAGCCCCTTTTCAGGACTGCAAGCTGCTCCAAGGTCTCCCCAAAGCCTTCTCTTCTTCGGGCTGAACAATCCCAACAATTCACACCATCTCTGAAAGGTGCCATCGTCACAGCTTACCGCAACCCTACAGTGAAGACTGAACATGTCAAATCCCCCTCATTGTTACAGGTAAACGTATGTGTTTATCCATACAGTGTAAGATGAGCTTTTCATGGGCTAAGAATTAGCACTGACCCACAAGCCTGTGCTATTTTTATTCTAAGAAGCCTTGGCGAACATGACTGCCTCCTCCGTGCCAAGCAGCAGACCCGAGTGTGGAAATGCAGGCGTTTCCTCTACTGGGGGAAGAGTGGAAACGGAGGTCACACCAAATACCTCACACCACTTGCCTGCCACAGCCATCCTTCTACCTCCACAGTAAACAAACCTTTGCAGTCAGTCTCAATTCCGACATATTCAGTACGTGACTCAATTCCTTTGAAGAGTGCTCCACACCTCAGTTCTCTTGTGGTCTTGATATCAACAATGACAGTGCTTTGGGCCAACACATGGAACTCCAGCCCCGCCCCTCCAAAAAGTCTCCCACGCAGCTATCGCCACCACTTCTGACAGTTTCAGAAATCATCCCGTTCTCCTAGGCAAAGCCATTTGAAAGACAAGAGACATAGGGGTTTGGAACTGGATGATCTTTAAGGTCCCCTCCAACCCAAACCATTCTATGATTCCCTTGTGTAATGCAAGCTTAGAGGATACAGAAAAAAACACATCTTTGTTTGCACGCAGTAATCTGTATTAAAGAGATGACTAAGAAGTCAACAAATTTTGTGTGTTAAGAAGCAACCTTTTAATAAGGAAAGCAGAACCATACTGTGCTGTTAGGAAGGACTTCGAAAAAGGCCTATAAAATTCAATCTAAGCCAATTATCTGGTGCATCTGCAGCTGGGAAGGACGTGCTGATACTCTAAAACATCTGCCCAGTTTGTGTCCTCTCCCTTCTTACAGAGGAAGTATCGGCTTCCAGTTGCACAAGTGATTCAGGGAGCAACAAGTTATTGCCCAACAAAAGCTGTTTTCTTAGATGACTGCAGACTAAGGCCAAAGGAGAAACTCACAGGTTAAGCACCATTACCAACATGGGAGCCTGCCAAAGACACCAGTTTGGGAAGCACAGCTTTCTTCCTCGCCCCTAGGTGCAGGGGTCAGCTAAACTGCCAGGATGAGGCTTGTACAACTACAGAACCGAACCTGCAGGGGACACACACTCCAGTCACACTGGAGTGGCTGATGCCAGAGGCTGGGCAGCTGGAGAACCTCGACGTTTCCCATAACGAAGCTGAAGGTGAAGAGTCTCAAAGCACTGTAAGAAACAGAACACAACAAATTAGCCCAGTTTCAAAGACTGTCTTTTTACAGATTCAAAGTATGACCAAACCACCAGCCTGCATCTTTGCCTCAAGGCAACAAAGATAAGACTCCCTCAATGCTGCTGCCACAAAATAGGCTTGTGGCAACCACTATATACCAGCCAAGACACACAAAGGAAGAACAAATCCTGCAGGAAACCATAGTTCCAGCCCTGTCCACTCACCCCTGCGCTGCCTGGCGCGGTCCGCTCAGCTGGAGGCCAGGACACTGGGAGCACTCACTGGCCACAGCACCCGCAGCACCTGGGCAGAAGCAGGAGATGTTAGGAAGGCATTTCCCCTTGTAGCCACACCTGCAGCGCGGGACAGAGCAGGAATGAGGGCAGCATATTTCCTGGGCTATTCAGGCATGGATTATTTATGGATCGTTGACTCAAACGTGTGAAAATCGAATAGAGTCTCCAGCACAACCGGCCAAACATGATCCATATTCTAGATGCCATCTGAAGAGCTCCAGAAATAAAGATGAGGCTTAAACAAATGGTGCAAATTCCTCTGCACCTTTTCAACCTATTCCCCTCACATCATCCTTGCACAAACCCTCTTTCCGTGAGGCAGCAACTCATTTACTTTCAGGGTTTTACTTTGGCTCTCCTGGCTTCCATCATAACCTCAAATACTACATTAAAAAGGCTTTTAAAAGCTGACATTCCCAGCAGTGCAGGAGACTCACTGCAGCTCCTTCCCCGCCTGCTTGCGTGTGGCACCTTCCCATTAAGTGCACGACTTAGGATGTAGATTAGCAAGGCAGGAAACCTTTGCCCTTGGCATCGACACCCGGCTGTGACAGGAGACGTCAGGCTGTTTCCCTATGGAGCCAGAGCCGCTCGCTGAGCGTTGGCAGGGAAGCGCACGGCTCCAAGTCGTACACATTTTCTCTTAGATAAGCAAAAGACTCAAGTGTTTATAAATACGAAAAGTTCAGCAGCTGGCTAAAAACAGTTAATTCTCCCGGCTCACTTAATGAGCTTTGGGGAAGTGCTCGGGGGTTGCTAGGAAAGGAAAGCAGAGCAGAGCACCGCAGAGAGCACAAGTGGCAGCCAGGGCTCAGTTCATTCCTATTTTCTCTCTCAATGGTTGTTACCTGGACTCCTCTAACAGGGAGCATGAACCAACCTGAGAAATGTATTCTCCTAATCTCGCAATCATAACAATTAGACAATTCTTTAACTTAAGTCCCATGACTTCTCTCTTCATTGTGAAAGTATAAGGCAATCCACACCAAAACACTTTGGAAGATGGATTGTCTAAGAATTTTGGCCAATTCCCTGAACAAGGAAGTTGTTTGCAGTGGTATTCAGCAGGGACACTTATTTTTTCAGTACTTCAATATTAACAAATACTGCTCTGTTCCGTAAGGTTCTAACCTAAAAATGAGATTGATTTGCTTTCAAGGTGAGCATGTTAGTGTTTTCAGGAACCTCTGAGGTGAGCATTCACAGTGCCTGCTGCCACCCTGCATCTCTGATTCTCCTGAAGGAAGGGATCTCAGCATATTTATAAGACACTACAGAAGGAACATCTTGTATTACAGGACAACAGGGAACCATTCTAAGCTGAATGAGGAGAGATTGAGATGAGATCTTGGGAAGAAATTCTCATGCCCACAAATCCTTCCACCTGTGCATGACAACAAAAATCCCTCTGGCGCCAGGTGCCAGGGAGCACGGAGGCTGCGCTGCTGCCCCTTCCGAAGGAGCCGCCTTGCAGCCGGTGCCAGCGCTCTGGGCTCTGCCGATGGTGTCTCACACTGTGTACATTGGAACTAGGAAACGCTTCGTTGTGATTTTTGGCCACTTGGAATACTTATAGCGATTTGCCAAGGCTTACCCTGTGATTTATTAGGGAGGAAACAAACTCAAGCACTAATAAATGAAAATATGTAAACTCTGACTTTTCAAGTCAATAGAAAGGTATTCAGATCCTTCAAACCCTTCTGAGGCACACAGCTCGCTGCGCATTTAATCGCTGGAAATAACAGTTTGATTAACTGAAATGTAATCTAAGTAGTTATATTTAAATCACCTGGAGATTTAGAGTGAAAAATTCCCTATAGAGGACACTTTCCAATTGCCATTCCTAGAATAGTGTTCTAGATTTGCTGGAAATTCAACAACTTATGGGAAATCTTCACTTTTTCACTCAGTTTTTTCACCAAGCCCAAAGCACTCCAGTTCTACCACCTAGAGCTTTATTTTCCTGAATTACTACAGTTAAAACACAGCATCATAAAAAAAACCTGAAAAAAATGAAATACAGAAAATAATAATGTTTTTTTCCCCAAGCATTTTTACTAAAGCATGCTTGGGTGAGAGGCGAGCACCAGTAAGGAATCATCAAATCATGCGATGGCTTGGGTGGGAAAAGACCTCAAAAACCATTGAGTTCCACCCCCTGCCATGGGCAAGGACACCTCCCACTGGATCAGGGGCTCCAAGCCCCATCCAGCCTGGCCTTGAACCCCTCCAGGGATGGGGCAGCCACCCCTGCTCTGGGCAACCTGGGCCAGGGCCTCATCACCCTCATCATGAAGAATTTCTTCCTAATGTCTAATCTAAATCTTGCTCCTTCCAATTTAAAGCCATTCCCCCTTGTCCTATGACTACGTGCCATTCTGCAAAGCCAACTAACAAGTACAAAGTCTTTTTTTAGGTTCAAGAAACCCAGCAGAGAGAACCTCACCAAGCAATTCTTTGTTAGCATAACATTTGACCTTGTATCTCTCTGGAAATCATACAACTCTGCTAATGCAGCCCTTGCAGAATTAATCAAGCAGATCGTTAGCCCCTCGTTACCGAGATCCCAGCCAATTTTGAGCAGCACTGAGATTTGTCACTGGCGTGTCCAGCCGCATTCTCCAACACAAAGATCAACAGAACTGGGTGGAAATGAGGCCCCTCTCAGACCTGCATGACTTGGACACTGCGGACTAGAATCGCTAGTGAAGCCAAGGCTGGTAGGAACAACGTATTCTCAAGAAATAAGGCTTTCTTTACCTCCTGGGGCTTCATCACCCGCCACATTAAACCAGCAAGAAAGCACAAAGCCCTTCACCCTCCATTGCGACCAGTAAAGCAGGAATACATGATTCGTGCAGAGTTCAGAGTTCTTTACTTGCCACCCTGATCTATTGCACGAGATCCACAGTGCAATAACGGCCACATAAACTGCACGGCTTAGTGTGAAAAGTGGTGAGGGGAGGGTGCGTCTGCAGTTCTCCCTCTGGTGAAGTAGAGAGCAGAGCTTTCACAACCCAGGCAAGGATGAAAAGGTTACAGCCAGCAATGCTAATCGATAAGCAAGGAAAAGAAAGCCTAAGAAGAGCAGGGCAGAGGGAAGGAGAAGGGACATAGGCACAGAACAGACCCCTAGACAAATGGCTCAGCTGCAAACACATTTAGGTGTATTTAAAGCAGCAAAGACCAGAAACACACCTGGCCAAAAGCCTGACTGCCACTGTTGGGACCAATTTCTACCCTCAAAGAGGTACTCGGTGACAGAACTGCAGTCTCTGAACATGTTCTCCAACTATAAAACTGGAACAAGATGAGATACAAACCCATGGGTCTAGTTCCCAAAAGGTGACAGCTGACAGCTTCTGACCTTAGCTTGGAAATTACTGACCAGAACCTGCTTCTCCACTGACCTCTAAACTCCCCAGGATCCCACGAGTCACCTAAGCAAGCCCCATGATGGAAGCAATACTCACAGCCTTTGCAAATACAACCATCAGCTCAGGGAACTGGTGAGTGAGGAGGGCCAGCATGGCCGAAAACGAGCAGAGGCCTGCTGTGAAATGGATGAAGAAGGGAAGTTCCTTCTGTGGGTAAACGGAGACTTCGTGAAATGCTGAAAGGAAAAAAAAAAAGAGAATATTGAGGTTTGATCACCAAGCATAGGTTTGTGCATTATTCACACCATGCTGTAATGCAGTTGTAGGCTTTCAGGAATGGTGTGGACTGCAGACTCCTGTGCAGCACACATCAGGTCCCAGTACTTACACTTCCCAAACCCTTTTCCCCTACATTAAATGCTTGTCTTCTTTATTAGACATTAGACTCTTCCCAACTTCCTTTTCACTCACATGGGCTTTATTTTTGAAACATTTTATCACGCTTAGTTTTTGGCACCTCCTCTTTTAACAGGACAGAGGGACAAACAGTAAAACTCACAAGCTGTCAAAATCACCCAGGCCAATTTAAACAATTTGGGTGTTTTCAGCCCCCTGAAGCATTAACCCTGTCACATGGAGAGAACAGCACATCTCCTGACCCTCCAAGCAGCTCGGCAAGCACAAAACAGCCATGAGGTTACACACACAAGGTAGCTACTTAGTGTTTTCCATAGGTCCCTGGCCACAGGCTACAGTAAATTTCTTCCGAGCAGCTGACAGAGCAGACCTCAAAGCAAACAGCACCAGGACAAGGTTATAAATCCTGCACGTAGCAGCTCCGTACAATTTCCAATCGGTGCTCACAAAGCGCAAGGGCGGTGGGCAGACAGGCTAAGGGCAGGCATGTGGGGCTTTCAGCACTCGGGGCGCTACTACTGGTTACAGCTCGGGAGTGCTGGGTGAGTGTGCAGCCACCAGGCTCCCGATACCTGCAGCTCTGACCACAATCTGATGAGTTTAAAGAGATTTTAAACAGACACAAGTAATTATGAAAGGGCTGCATGTGGTCTGGTCCAGTGGGAGGTGTCCCTGCCCACAGCAGGGGTTGGAACTGGATGGGCTTTGAGGTCCCTTCCAACCCAAACTATTCCACGATTCTATGATTCTTGACAAGCTCTTTAAATTCTACCTCAAAAGGTGAGCAAGCCTGTTCGTAAAACAAGAAAATATAATTGTATTCACTTTGAAACTGCAGTCTGAGGTGGAAATGACTGCTCCTGAGTGCTGGCACATGGGAGCCACTGCTGTAGGAACAAGCCCAGCCGAAGAGGCTTGTGCTGCTGCAACTCACAAATGGCAAAGCGCTCAGGGTTTGTTTTGCTGTTAAGTACATGGTTTTATAGCACAACTAACAGAACTTTTGGAGTTCTGTGTCTAATGTCCCATCTGAGGTGTTTAATGGGATCCTGGAGACTATCAATTTACCTTCTCAACAAGCCCCTAGCCCTGCTGGGCTGCGATACAGGAACAGGTTCCACTGAGAGATCAAAGAAACCACTTCTCTGACAACGAACCCTGCTCTGCTCTCCCGCTCAGTAGAAACTCACCTGATTTTCAGAGCACTATAATTCAAGAAAGGTCCCAAATAAGTTAGGAACGAGTAAAGAACATTCTATTTGCACCAGTTTTTCCCTGCATTGGGAAACTAAAGCAAAATCCATCATAGATGAGGACAACAAAGATAATTCTATATGTTCAGTCATTCGAGAATCAGTCAGACCAACAGAGGATTCTTGAATCATTAACTTGGTCACCTTTATTTTAAACAGATAAATTTAAAAACACTAAGTGTCAAGGTTTCTTGAGGAAGTACTGCAATAAAAGCATTAGGATGATTTTATTTACGGGTAGTTTTATATTTAAAGCATAACAGGAATGCGTGAGTGATCGTGTTGAAATATCTGCCAGTGTTGGTGTTTAATTATGCTGGGCAGCCTGCAATTTAGGGTTAAGAATTCCTTGTGCAATATCCTGCATAAGTGAGAAATGAGTAATTTAGAGCAGTCTGGGGGCAAATGGAAATTACACATTTTAAATATAACTTCAGGCTTTGAATAGAAACCCGTTCGTGCAGGTTTCCTTCCCACAGCTGTGGTCTCGCTGGGTCTGGTCTGCCTGTGCTTTCACAGTAGCCCTGGCCAGTCCCACAGGACCGTCATGATGTAAAAGTTCACCCCCTAAAGGCATTCTATTAACACATACCATTAAAAGCCCAATTCTACCTAAATTAATGCCATTTTTCTAAATAAGATGAGCACAGACCCTAACAGTTTAGTTCGTTTGCCTCACCTAAAGACAAAAACCACAAAGGCTCTTAATTGCATAAAGTAATTGGGAAGCAATAGGCAGCTGGAGCCTGACTTTCAATGTCAAGCATAAGCATGAATCCACACAGAATCACCAGGTTGGAAGAGACCCACCAGATCATCGAGTCCAAGCATTCCTATCAAACACTAAACCATTTCCCTCAGCACCTCGTCCACCCGTGCCTTAAACCCCTCCAGGGAAGGTGACTCGACCCCCTCCCTGGGCAGCCTGGAGGTGTCCAAGGCCAGGTTGGATAGGGCTTGGAGTCCCTGATCCAGCAGGAGGTGTCCCTGCCCATGGCTGGCAGTTGTACTGGATGGGCTTTGAGGTCTCTTCCAACCAAACCCATCCCATGATTTGATGATTTAAAGAACTGGTCCATTTTGCTGTTCTAAGAGCTGGCCACCCTCAGCTTGAATATACCACACAGACTGTGTCTCCAAAGGACTCGTTATCGCAGACCTGAGCTGACATTTAACACACACACACAAGGCAAGTGCTTCACCACCACTGGGTGGGGGGACATTAACAAACAGCTGAAGCCCCTGCTCAGGGAGCTCAAACTAGAACAACCCCAGTAAGGTAAATACCAAATACCATAGACCGAACGTGTCCCTAGCTTATGTTTTATTATCATCACTGCTTAGAAACCACTTACTTGGCAGCAGTTCTCTGTCTGCTGTTTCTGTGCAGCTTGGATAGGGATAGAAAAGATGGCCTTTCTCTAGCGGGTATGGGATCATCCGAAAGGCTGAAAAAGAGTGGGTGATGTTACATCTGGATAAACCGAGGGATCACTTCTCACAACAAGTACAATTGTGTTTGAGGCAAATAAAGGCAGAGAGATTGGGTCAGGAGAGATACTTACTGCCTTCCCAGGTGCAGTGCAGCAGGTTCAGAGCCCCTTCTATCCTCTTCCAGTGCTGGAGGTGAAAAAATGCATACGCCACTGCCTCGCTGTCCCCTCGCTTCAGAATATGCTCTGGAGGTAGCACTAAGCTTTTCATCTCTAGCAAATACTGAAAGTAAAAACAGAAAGCAAATTTTGTTACACGGAATAGTCCAAAATCATTAATTGGGATAAACTAATGAACATTCAAGATGTAACTGAGCAGATCACGCACAATTCTGCCTGTTAAGAGACAGCCCAGCCCCAACGCAGCGCATACAGCATGGGAAGGGAAACGCAGCATGACCACAGCGGGCAGGAGGCTCCTAAACTGGGGGTTTCACACACATAATAACAGGGAAAACAGCATCATCAATAAGGTGAAATAAAAACATGTTCTCATGGAATACACAAAGGCGCAGATACCCGAGCGACAAGCTTGACCTGATGAAGAACCCACCAGCAGTATTTCTGCTCATCGTTAAATCCCTGAACATTTCAGTGCATGAGGCTGAGCGCTTGGCATCTCCCAAGTACGAGGAGCAGCCCAGAAACCAAAAGAAGAACAAACCAAACCCAAATTGTGGTTTAATGTGGTTTGGCTGGACCATCACAGAGCATTTCTGAGTTCAGATGGTTCCAGTTCCAGCAGAACATCTGATGCACAGAAGGGTCCAAAGCACAGAAGGATTCATCACTTCCCTTGAAATACAGGGTTTTCAGTTTTGTTTTCTTGGGATGCTTTCACACAAGACAGGTATCCATTTGAACTTTGCTTTTAAAAGCAGACAAGCAATTTTACAGGCATGAAATAATAGCAGCAGCTGCAGCATTTACCTGTGAGCTGCCCTCTCCTAGCTCACTGCTCTCCTGCTCTCTCCTAGCATCTCATCCAATAACAGCCAAAGTTAATCCACATCTTTGATCAACGTAGCCAGCAATCCCTTCGCCTGTCTCCCCAACTATAAGAATGCAACAAACTCGTCAGTTTGTTTCAGCAGATGCCACAACCCATGAGATTATTTACTAATCCAGTTGGAGGAATTAACTTTTCCCATTCAGACTCTTGAAGGAATGCAGGAGGGGTTGTGCCCCAACCACATAAAGCACATTTACTGCCTGGCTAGGTTCTCCTCGCAATGCCTTGGGCCTGCACTCCGCAGGGTAATATTCCCGCTAATCCCCTCTAATCCTCTGCAATTTTTTCTTTTTAGGGTTTTTTTTAACACAGTAAAGGATCGCTCGCACAGGGCTGCTGTGGGAAAATGGTCTCAGATAGCTGACCCCTGACCTGACTCTTCATGCTCTCCGCAGCACCCACTTTTCATTGTCCCGACCGCACGGAGAGCAAGGGAATGAAAGCAGCGGTGGTGGGGAAGCCCCACTGCAACCACTGCCACAGCAGTGCTGAACTCCAGGATGTCTCTGCACCTATGTCACCACAGAAAAGTAACGTTTACACCAGTTAGTAGGTTGCCAAGTCTGTGTTCAACCATAAGTCAAGTGAGGTATCAGCACTGAAAAGCATTTGCAGATTTAAGCCAGTCATTCTACACTATAAAACCTGTAAGATATTCAGAAGGTGACTGGAAAAGATTGTTTCATCTGTTACCAAAATTTGGTTACACATCCCCAATCTCAAACAGGAGAAGAGTCACATTTTTCTAATACTGTAAAATGCCTTTCCATCTTTCCAAACAAACTCATTCCTGTAAAAGCAGAGCTCAGAACAAAGGGAAACACATGCTATTTTATTTTCCTTATGCAAAGTGATGTTATGTGCAAAGAAAACCACTTTCCTCAGATGCAAGAACAGAGGGATTTCTACTTTCCATACTCATTTACTTTTGGTCCACGGGACAGCATAGACAGCAAACTCAAACCTCACGTTTTCTTCCTTGCTAGTCCCCTGTAACCCATTGGGGAAGTTGCTGCACTGGTTGGTGCCCTCCTTCACTTGTTTGCTTTGACTGTGAGCATTTCAGAGCTCCAGAGAGCCAGCACCAGTAAAATTCTGCCTTGAAACATCAACTTATGATATGACAAGGCAATAACGTAATAAAAAATAAATCATGGAGACTGGATAAGGATAGAATCAGAAGAGAAAATCCAATTACTGAAACCTGGCATCACTTTCCATGCCTGTCAGTAGAACCACAGAACATATTTTGCAAAAAGCCCATTTGAAACGATATCCAACATCTCTACAAAGGTGTGGAGGCTCCTGACACAACTGGAGAACACACAAAAGAACTTCCAGATAACGATAATGCGTTATAATCTTCTCCCCCTAAAGGCAGAGGCTAAAGAAAAGTCTGTCTGAGACTGTCTGAAATGAACTTGCTCCGCTCTTGATCAGTCATGCACACCAGCAGCAATTTCTCCCAGCAATTAGCTTGCTCGGTGCACATTCTATTGGATTGGACAGGCAGACAGGACGGGGCAGCGGGATAATTCGAGCCTTCACAGCAACAGCCACTCAGGCTCCACCGTCATTTGCAGAGGATTAGATCCAGCACTAAGCCAACCTTCTGCATTCAAGGTTTCACACTGAACCCATCACAAGTGCTACTACAGTAAAAGGCAACATAAGATTTTACTGTCACACAGTGCTTGGTGAGATCTGCACCCTGGCAATTTCAAGTAACACCAGACATTAAACTACAGATGGTAGCAACACTAATTTACACATGGATGAAAAAAACAAGGAACTAACTCTTTCAATAACCTCAGCGCTGGAGCTTTGCTTTAAAGCACAGCAGAAAAAGCATTCTGAAGTACTATGACTGTTTATTACGGGGAGAACTTGATTTGTCTTCAGGGGTTTTAAATATTGAAATTTATATTGATTAATGCTCACTCTTAGACAAAAGGCCTTTGTTAATGTATCACTGGATTGTCCAGTCACTCAGAGAATTTAAACATGATGGCTAATTCTGACCACTAAATGTTTATAATGCAAATGCTAGCGTGTTTAACAACTCAACAGCCGGAGCCATAACCACCTTCAAGAAAACACAGGGCTGGAAAGGCCCCAACAATGATGATAATATAATAGAATACCTTTTAGAAGACAAGAAGTGGCCCAATAGCAAGTCAAACACTCTCACCTTTGGAACGTGAGGGTTAAATTCCACAGCTCTGTGAATTGCTTCCACAGCATTAATTTCTGCTGTACTGAGCCCTCTTTTAGAGGCAGTTTCTGGTGAGAACCTGAAGGGAAAAACATATGTTGAACAACAGTAACTAATAAACGCTAACCAGGTGTTTATTTGCACTGTAAGTTGGTATTTGCTAAAAACTGACTGATTTATCAAGAAAAGCAACCCTTCTAAGAGACAAATATTCATGTTAATTTAGGTATCTTGACTGCCATCCATGCCCCTATTAGTTATGTTCAACTTTTTGAACCTTCGTGTCCATCACATACAGTAACTGAGTGCCCAGACCTTCCTAGGATCGTTACATCACCTGCTCAGCAGCAGAGCCAGAATCAGCTGCACAAATGGACCAGAAGGAAAGTGAAATGCCAGCATAAGCTGCCACAAACACCCTGTGCCGAACTCACAAAATAGAAACTGCTGAGCATTGCAGGCGAGACTGTGAAAACAAAACTGATGCAGAAATGTGTGTACAGTGGCCCCTGAAAAACATCCCTACCTGTATGAACTTTAGGGATGCTTAAACTTTACAACCACACACACAAATGTGTATAAATACACTTAAGTTGCTTGTAGAAATAACTGCTGCATGTTGAATTTAGACCTTTCTAGTTTTCTAGTCCCTACTTTACAGCACAAACCTCTGTTTTCACCAACATGCTGCTTACCTCTCTGAAACAGCTCTGGCTTTCAGAAGGGCAGCCGTGTAGCAAATCGCTGCTGACTTTGGAAGACTGATATCTAAGATAAAATGAAATAATTTAGCTGTGAGATTCTAAGGCAAGACAAACGTTTTGAAACCACGAAGATTTTCACTTGGGCAGACTATGAATGTAACATCTGGAACATTTCAGCTCTGATTAGACTTAGGTTAGACATTAGGAAGAAATCCTTCACAGTGAGGGTGCGGAGGCCCTGGCCCAGGTTGCCTAGGGAAGCTGTGGCTGCCCCATCCCTGGAGGTGTCCCTGCAATCGGCAGGGGGGCTGGAACTGGATGGGCTTTAAAGTCCCTTCCAACTCAAACCATTCCATGATTAAAAACACTGAATTTTGATCCCCAGTCTTCCCTCTGGCCACTAGTCTCACATTAAAACTTCAGCTGTAGGTGGCAAAGAGTTATTTTTATCTTCTAAACACACCAAGACATTGAAACTTAACTGAAAGATAAATGCGTGTTCAAAAACTTACTTAAGAACAGTGCACTTGTTCTGTATTAATCCACGAAGGTATAATATAAGCTCTAATCTTCACCTAGCATTGCAGCTGTACAGAGTTTTACAAAGAAACAGGGGCTGATGAGAAGCTGACCAAAAAAATTACAATATAGACAAGCAGACAGATTTTAACAAAAATGCACTTTCCACTCTGTTACAGTTTCATGGGGAAAAAATCTATTAGTTGTAGGTTTTGCAGCATATCTGCAGCCAAGTTTGAGCTGACAATTACAGATGAGAAGGTTCACACTCTGCAGCACGAGTTTACTTTAAAAGCAGACAAAGTCTGGGGTCCAGTTCCCAAGCACCACACTGTGCATAGTCAGATGGCCCCTGCTTTTTTTGTAAATCCCATCCTGGCCTTGTCCATCACTTCCTAGAAGTCTGGCTGTCATGTCAAGCAAAACACAGGGGCGCTACAGAGTTGGAGGCTCGTGTTCAATTCTCCAGACGCTTAGAAAATAAAATCAGCAATGCTTTCTTGAGAAAATGTCGCAATTCCTGGTGCTAACATGAAGAAGCACCAAGAAAAGAACAAATGGTTTTGTCAAATTCTTAAGAATCCACACAGGAGAATGTGGACAGCCATGAAGGTGATCCAAGGGCTGGAGCACCTCCTTTATGAGGACAGGTTGAGAGTTGGGGCTGTTTGGCCTGGAGAAGGCTCTGAGGAGACCTTATAGCAGCTGCCAGTACTGAATGGGGCTCCAGGAAAGCGCTGAGTTGAGATGCAAAATGAAAGCAAACTGCCACTTAATGGCTGCACCATTTAATGGACCACGGCCCTCACACCCCCATCCCTGGCAGGCAGGACCATGGCAGTCGGCTCGCCTCTGGCAAGCAACCTCAGGATCACAGAGCCAAGAGGCCAAGCTGGAAGAAAATAGAAGGGAAGACCACCTTGTCCTGCCTATTTACATCTATTATTTAGGAGCTGTGTGCTGACTGGACAAGGCTGAGGAATTAGGGCACAACAAGGGATAAAGAGATTAAAACATTAAAACAATCCCTGAACTGAAGCAGAGCAAGCTCCAAGATTTCTAAGTAACTTACAACCATAATAAGTCATTAAATTTGACCTCATCATTCAAAAATGAAAACAACGTGGCATGCGCTCTGGAAGCAGTATTTTGCTGCCGATGAAAAGGATCCAGTCAACCAGCCAAGATCATGGGCAGAGCCCTGCTCTTGGACAGGCTCCGCTCGCCCACCTCACCCACGCTCCACCCAACACCACCAGTATTCCCACGTACCATCATACTTTGCTAAAACAGCCTGGACGTCTGCGTAAGCCTGTAGCTCCAGCAGTGCCTCCAGGAGGTTCTCATGAATATTCAGCATGCTGAGAAGCGGAAACTCTTTCATCAACTGTGAATCAGTAAGGAGAAACAGATCAGGCACATCCAGAATCACACCCAAATCCCTGCTAACTGATTACTCAACAGAAATCAGCACAATAACATAAGCTTTTGCAATGCTCTGTTCCTTCCCATGGTTAAACTGGCACATAAGCAGCAGGAGAAGAATTGCATCATTTCTACCTTTAAGGCATCACTTTTTTCCTGTATTCATAATTACCTACTTGAAAACAAGCAAACGAAAGTTCAGCTCTGAGCTCAAATCTGCACTTCTCCCACCGGGAGTTCCTCTGGTCACTGATATTTTCCTATGTAAAAATAACTTGTGATACACCTTGGGCAAGCGAAAGAAAACTTACGGTGATGTGTCAAAGTAGCCAGCTTTATAAGTTAGTTTTGAGTCAAGCATGAAGCAAACTGGACCACAGAACTGTGAATAATAGAAAAAACTAAAATCTAGATGTAGGAACTGAAAAAATGGTTATCAAAAAAATCATGTGCAAATCACACTGAAAAATAATGCAATTATGTTCGTTATGATGCCTAAAAAGGAACTTTAAACCATCAGTTTGAACAATGTGACTGAAACCAACAGGAGATGCTTGCTTTTCACTCACGTCTCTCATCATTTTTACTGCTTCTCGTATTCTTCCCAGCTTTCTCGCACACATGGCCAGTCTCCTTTTCACATACACCAAAACATTGGTGTCTCTTCCTGATCAGAAGACAAAAAACAGCAGTCTATCAGTTTTAACTCTTGTATCTCCTTCCCCTCTCTCAAGAAACCCCACCAAAACCTACTCAGCTGTGCTTCGTGCTGGGGACTCTGTGAATGGCAGTTCTGGGATCTCCTGTAGATCATTTCTCCTGCTTTCAGAGCCTGCTTGAAGTACTTCTCGGCATCAACAATAGTTGTTGCCTCTTCCTCAGCCAGCAGGACGTATGCAGTGGCACAGCTGTCACAGGGGAAAAACACCAATGATTCTGAGGGACAACACAAGACAGCAGGAAAGCCGGTTTTTACAGGACACTTAACACTTCAGTGTAACCAATAGCCAAACGTGCAATGCTTGGTCATAAAATTCCCCCCTAAACTACTCAGAACTTTGCAAAATCGCAATCATTAGAACAAAAAAACAAGCTCAGTATCACTCTGCTTCATCTTTCACACTGGAAATACAGCAATTGAACTTATATCTAAACTTACTCATTGTTCAGCTCCAGAGCTTGGTGCGCTGCTTTAATCCGGGCTTGAGGGTTTCTTTCTCGCCACGCTTTCTGCATCACTGTTGCAAAGACACGGAAAGGCTGGTGAGGGACGGAGGAACCAGGGGGCCAGCACTGGACAACCACTGCCTACCTGGGCCCCAGCTCTACAGGAACATTTGCTTCTTGTTTGCAAATTCCTATTTGCCATATGACTGCTACAGGGAAGAGTAAACAAGATTTAATTCCAGCATGAGTTCCTATTAAAAACAGCAGAATCTCACAACTTTTCTTCATGAACCTGGAGAAGAAGCCTTATGAGAGGTGGCTGAGGGAGCTGGGGTCTTTTAGCCTGGAGAAAAGACAACTGATGGGTCACCTTATCACTGTCTACAACTGCCAGAAAGGAGGTTGAGTGAGGTGGGAGTTGGTCTCTTCTCCCAAGCGACAGGCAATAGGAGAAGAGAAAACGGCCTCTAGTTGCACCAGGGCAGGTTCAGATCAGACATCATGAAAACTTTCTTCATAGAAAGGGTTCTCAGGCACTGGAACAGCTTCCTACAGAGGTGGTTGAGTCACCATCCCTGGAAAGGTTCAAAAGCCAGGCAGGCGAGGTGCTCAGGTTTAGTACTGCATAGGTACAGTTGAACTCTATGATCTCAAAGGTCTTTTCCAACCAAACAATTCTATGATCTCACCCCATGTTTAATTTAAAAAAGCATCACCAGGAACATTATCCAGTGCCCATTCAAGAACAAACTCTCCAAGGAGCAGGCACAGCTCACACAATCAGGCAGATGTACAATTTCCAAATCACTACAGATTGTTGGAAACGTTTCCCAAGCCTTGTTGAAAGTTTGGCAGGAGTGATTGTTAAACATAGGTTCCCACATGAACCTGCACAGAGCTGCAATTTAAGCTTTCCAACAGAGCTTCAAAGGAACCAGCAACAGAGGAAGCTGTGTCTCGCACAGGTATTGCTTCCTACTGAAGTGTTTAGACATCTACTATGTCAGAAAGGGTTCAATAATTTCTTTTTACCTTCACAAAGCCCATTCAAGCAGCAGAACACAGAAAACAACTGAAGACACACTGTAATAAAGTGATCTATGAAACAGTTAGAAAGGTAAAATCTGTTCAAAAGAGTTGTTTGCATCACAACTCGAACTCAAACTTACACTCCCATAAGTACTACATTTCCCCACTACACTTCCATGAGGGAAAAACAGAAACCCCAAACTGCAAACTAACCCTCAGCAAAAGAAAACACACGTGGAGCTACCATCTTCTGTGCAGAACTGACAGCTTTCACACCAAATAACAGCTCTGAAAGAGTTCCAGAACCTCACTCCCATGGGGTTCCATCTCTGGCCTATCTCAAGCACAATAAGAAAACCAAAGACTCCATATGTGTTTCTTTTGGAACAAATCCTTCTGCTGTCCGACAAGAATAACGTGGAAAAATGGTTGAGTTTTCTTTTGGAAACAAAATATTAGTCTTGGCTTAGGCAGCGAGACAATACATGGCCTTGATGAAACAAAAACACATTGCTGGTATTGGGCATGACAAGTCACGCTTCCGGAACCCAACACATGGACAAGAATTTGCACCCAGGCTGACAATAACCAGGTAGAGAATGTTTATTGCGCTAAAAATGTGGAACACAGTGAAAATGGCCTGGAGACAGCACCATCCATCACTAAGGTTTAAATGAGAGCGTGTTGAGAAGGCGATCCAGGTTTCTAACATCACACTGGCCTTAAAATACATCAAGATCCTGGCAGACTTCAAGTCAGCAGAGAAAGCACAGCGTAAAAAAAATATATATATATATATATATATCTTTTCACTCAATATATCTACCAAACCTCCTAGCAGTAAGAAAAGGCTGCCATCTCACAAAATATTTGACCTAACTTACACAAAGCGCACCAAAAACACCCACTTGACACTTCAACAGCCCCATACCCTACAGATACAGCATCAGTACCTGTATCCGACGGCCGAAGGGCATCTGTATCGCACGTGAAAAAGTTCTGATGATCCTGAGCAGACAAATTCATGTCATAGTACGTCAGTGGCTCCTTCCCAGTCACCCACATGTATCTGTAACAGGAGAAATCTCATTGAGAGGCACTCGGAGTGAGGAGGAGAGTGGATGCGCTCAGGAACTGACGCCAGGGCGACGACATTTGTTAATAAGAGCCTGGAGCTACCAGTGTTCAAGCACCATCGCTCCATCTGTACTGGTTGCCAGAAGGCTCCTCAACGAGTGGGAAAACGTGTTTTTGATCCTAAAGTTCAAAACAACTTGGGAATTGGCTTCCTAGGAAGCAATTTTTCCTAAGAAATAACACAAGGAGACTCATAATACAGCCACATTGGTTTAATAAAAGAGAATTTAGATGCAGAATCACTGTCTCAACCTCTGAATAAAGCAATAACAGCTGTGAGATCACTAATTCCATAGAGTCTTTGAAAACAGGAGGAAAATATCTCCTACTTTACTCTCAAAACACCCGATGATGCGACAGCAATATTTGTATTCTCAACACCACAACTGCCAAAGCTTGGACAGGTGCCTCTTAAACATTGATTATCCCCAGGAGCTTAGCCAACTCTCAGCTGCCTCCCCACACTGCTGGAGAAGCCACCTGTATGCTCCCAATTCACTTTAAAAACACACAGTGGAAAGTAAGACCATACTACCTGCTGTACTCTGCCCCTCTGAAAAGGTTGAGAGGATTTCGCCACACTTTGCACTCTGGAAATAAAAAACAGAAGTACTTTTTGAATTATGAGCACAAGAAATGCTCCCTTGCCTTTAAAATGCAGCAATGCACATGCAAGATTACTGTCAAAAGTTGCTTTTATGTTATTTTTATATGACCCGACCACAATCACATCATCATCTTCTCCCTAACCCTCCGCTATCCCATAAAGATCATTGTTCAACATTGCTGGGTACAATAGAACACAGTGGACAGATTAAACACTGTCATCTATAATTGCACAGTGTTCACCTTGCATATATTTAAATCAGCTAATACTTTATGGTAGTGAAATAATTTTAGCTAAATCTGTAGTATGTTTTCTAATAGATGCTTTTAATAATGAATATTTTGCATCAAAGATACGTTATCACTTTAATTTCCCCATTTTTACGCAAACATACTGAGATGCATCCTTTTCTCCCGTTACTGCAAGTGGCAACAGAGAGTAAAAGCCACCTAAAAACCCATTCACATGAACCAGCCACCCTGAAGCTCAGAGAAACCACCGAGACATGTTCCTCTCACCTGGCATGTTCTGCCTGCTTGGCTCATTCTCTCCAGCCAAGAAGGCTACGGGAGCTGGGGGGCTGTTTTCCACACCGCCGATGAGGGGCCTCAGGTGGCTCACAGACACCTGCTCAATGAAGGACGTGCCGTACTTGCGGAAATGCCACCACTCAAACACCTGCCACGGGGGAGAAAGCACCACAGATTTCTTTAGGCAACAGCCTTCCAATGCAAACATCAGTGATGATGGAACACCTCAAGGGATGAGGCAGCCACAACTGCTACCTGTGCCAGGGCAACCCCAGCCTCACAGGAAAACATTTCTTAAGCTCTCACCTAAATCGCCCCCTTTTCAGCTTAAAAAAGAGACTTCCCATGGCCTCACCCAAAGGTACCACACACAGAGCAAAAGACTATGGGTAACACAGCAGAAAAGCTAATACAGAACAAGCTCCTTCCTGGAACAAAAGCACCCTCTAGAGTCTGACCCAAAACCAAGCTGATAGCTTTAACAGATAAAAGCCAACTACTTACAAATATCAGCCCAGATATGAAAGATGAAGTTACTGTCAGGGCAAAGTAGAATTTGGGAGTCAACGTGCTTAAGAAAACGGTCACTGGTGGGAAAAACAAGAACAGGGACTTAAGAGGCGGGGACTGAAAAACACAAATTAAACAATGTCCCACCAGCTCCCTCACATCCTCCCCACAGGCCTCAAGCACCCCAGCCCCCCCTCACTGGACCTCAGCCCCCCACCCCCGTCCCTATCACTGGCCCCCCCAGCATCTCCCACCCTCCTGATGCCCCCCCACTGGCCTCCCAGACATCCCAAAACCCCTTTACTTGACCTGAGACACCCTTCACTGGCCCCCAGACACCCCAGTCCCCCTTTACTAGACCCGAGACACCCTTCACTGGCCCCCAGACACCCTTCACTGGCCTCCAGACACCCCAGTCCCCCTTTACTAGACCCGAGACACCCTTCACTGGCCCCCAGACACCCTTCACTGGCCTCCAGACACCCCAGTCCCCCTTTACTAGACCCGAGACACCCCTCATTGGCCTCCAGGCATCGCAACGCCCTTTCACTGGCCCCCAGACACCCCAACCCCCCTCCACTGTCCCCCAAACCCCCTTCACTGGCCCCCAGACACCCCGACACGCCTCATTGGCCCCCAAACACCTCAAACCCCCTTCACTGTCCCCCAGACACCCTCCCCTTACCGGCTACCGCCCCGTCCCGCAGCCGCAGCGGCCCCCGCAGCGCCAGGCAGCAGAGGCCGATGGCGGCGGCCACGGCCAGCACCCCGCGAGCCCAGGGCGCCGCCGCCCGCCGCCGCAGCTGCTCCCAGCGCCTCAGCGCCCCGGCCGGCCCCGGCGGGGCCCGCTCGCCGCCCTCCGCCATGCCCGGCCCCGCGATGGCGGCCGCGCGACGTCTGCCCGCAGCCAAGATGGCGGCGAGCGCGCTTCCGGCGCTCCCGGCGTCCCCCGCGCGGGGCGGGGCTGGGCCCGGCGCGGCCAAGATGGCGGACTTCGAGGAGCGGGTGTCGGACGAGGAGAAGGTGGGGATGGGGCCGCGGGGCTTTGTCGCCTTTATCGCCGCTCCTGCGGGCAGGAGAGGGCCGGGGAGGGGACCCTGGGGCGGGCCAGCCAGCCTGGATCGTGGAATGACGGAATGGGTTTGAGTGGGAATGGGCCTTAAAGCCTACCCAGTCCCACCCCTGCCACGGGCAGGGACACCTCCCACGGGATCAGGGGCTCCAAGCCCCATCCAGCCTGCCTTGAGCCCCTCCAGGGGTGGGGCAGCCATAGCTTCAGTAGGCAACCTGGGCCAGGGGCTCCCCACCCTCACAGCAGTACATTCCTTCCTAAAACTCTCATCTCAATTTCCCCTTTTTCAGCTTAAACCCCTTGCCCTTCGTCCTATCCCTGCCCTCCCTGGTCAAGAGCCCCTCCCCAGCTTTCCTGGAGCCCCTTTCAGTCCTGGAAGCTGCTCTAAGATCTCCCCAGAGCCTTCTCTTCTCCAGGCTGAACAACCCTAACTCTCTCAGCCTGTCCTCACAGCAGAGGGGTTCCAGCCCTCTGATCATCTCTGTGGCCTCCTCTGTGCCCGTTCCAACAGTTCCATTTCCTTCTTATGTTGGAAACTCCACAACTGGACCCACGGCTCCAGATGGGGTCTCACCAGAGTGGAGCAGAGGGACAGAATCCCCTCCCTCCCTGCTGGCCGTGCTACTTTGGGTGCAGTCCAGGCCAGGGTTGTTTTCTGGTCTGCTCAACCCCAGTTATGATTCTCATCCCCAGCACCCCAGGACCTTTTCCTCAGGGCTACTCTCAGTCTCCTCCTCCCACAGCCTGTATCTGTAGTGAGGGCGACTAGGTGTTTATTATCCTTCTGCTGCTGCTTTCCCTGACTTGTCCTTTTGCGGAGTGGTTCTACCGAGCTACTTAAGTGTTTACTAGAGCTTTAGAATAAAGTGAAGAAACAGAAAAAAATCAGTACACTAAAATTAATTCATTCCACACCCCAACCCTCACTTCTTTACTCTGTAGGCAGGTTTGAGATGAGTTTTATTTTCAAGTCCTCTGCGGTGTACCCAGTTCGTTCAGCTGCTGTTCTGTCAGCTTCAGCCGAGGGTTGCGCAGTTTCCCCCCCAGCCACCTTCCCCATTTTAGAAAGGGAAGTTCTTGCAGCTGGCGCGCTGCGAGCTACCTGTGCTGGCAGGGTTGGCCAGGAAATAAGCGAGCCTGCAGAGAGCCCGACTTCCCTGCCTCTGCTAACGAACATCCTGCCCCTGTGCTGACACTGCTGAAACCAGTCAGTTCTGAAAACCAGCGGCAATTCGAAATGCGTGACATCTAGAATTAATTACGCCAGAGCCCGTTTGGTGCACTCCACTCCTGATTTCAGTATTGGACTGAAATGCTTTGTGTTTCATAGCAGGGATACTTCATGAAAGCGAACACTTTCCGCTCTCAGTGCTTTGTTTATGGTTGGTGGTGACATTTGATTGAAAGGCAGAGTCGACTTAGTTTTGTTCATCCTTCCATGTGGAGGACTGTCAAAATCCCTCCTGTTACTTTTATTTTTCCTGTTGATGAGAATACATTGACCCAAAAGCCAGTAAAAAGCCAATGTTTTAGGAGAGAATGGGGTTTGCTTTTCCAGCTTCAAAGTCTGCAGGTGCTCGGGTATTTTCCTTACAGTTGGCCTTTTCAGTTATTTTATCACTCACAGTTCCGTGTGCTTGATTTCTCAGCACTCTGAGAGTTTGTGTTCTGGTCCACAGTTTCCAGTTCAATGCCACAAGAAGAGAACAGGGGTAATACCGCAGAATGGCAGAGGCAGCGTGTGCTGCTCAGGGTTAGAAGGGACCGGGGCAGCTGTAGAAAAGATCAAGGCAAAAAAACCCCACTGGCTGCTGCAATCCCCTGCAGGGATCAGCCTCTCCTCCTTCATAAAGAGCTTGCTGGCAAGCAGTGGCGTCTCCTTCCAAAACAAACACGTTGCATCACATGCGATATATGTCAGACCCACCTAGGCTGGGTGGTTGTGCTGCAGTTACAGTGTCACTTTTACTGGCTGGCTTCTTATTCTCTATATACCTGGGCACTGGGTTTCCAGTTCCTAGGAAGGATCAGGAAGAAATATTGCTTAGGAATGTCCCCAAGAAGAGCAGCTGCCCAGCGTTCATATTCTTTAGAAAGGTTGGTACAATGTGGGATAATAAGCACGTTTTTACAGGTGCCCATGTGAAGTTTGCCCTTCTCCCCAAGCACATCTGCAGTTCTTCTGCGTGAGTGCATGAAAAAGATCTGCTCTTGTGAGATTCTTTCCATTTTGACAATGCATGCTTGGGTTTCTCCTGAAGTCTGGCACTTCCCGTCACTGTCAAGAGTTGGTTTTGCTGATGAATTGCTTCAGCATAGGCTGCAGTATGTCTGAACTCAGTAAATAATCTTTTGTCTTTAATTGCTTTTCTGCTTCCTTGTAGGTGCGTATAGCTGCGAAATTCATCACTCATGCACCCCCTGGAGAATTCAACGAAGTGTTTAATGGTGAGGAAACAAGGAAAACTGTTTGGTCTGTTGTAGGAGTCTCAGCTTGTGTCACAATTTTAAGCTCAAGAAGCATTGAGGGGAAATCATGCTGTCTGTGCATATGCGTTAAGAAGTCATTTAATCATTTCATTGTTTGCATTTGTACAGTTGAAAATGAAATGCATAAAGAGAAGCATTTGATCAAACAGTCCAATAACCTTCCCAAACTCTCTCTCCTCCAGATGTCCGGTTATTGCTTAACAACGACAATCTTCTCAGGGAAGGGGCAGCACAGTGAGTACTCATATTTCAAACGCCAGTCAAATGACCATCAGAGGTGCCTGTGCTTTCTTAAACCCATCATTCTGTGACAAAGCAAGCAATGTGTTGTATTTGGAGCAATCTTCTGTCATTTCTTATGCCTCCTTCAAAACACATAATGAAGGGTACAGATGATTCTCTTTAAAAGCCCTAAACTGGAAGTTTTGCCGTAGAGGCCACGTAACACTGACAGGAAGGCACTCTGTCACAAAGTTTAGCTCTGCAGCAGCAGGAATGTCTGATCTTGTTGAAGTAAGTGAAGCCCAAAACACTGAGTAATCCTTAGCCAAAGCTTGGAACAAGAACTGCCCTCAAAAAAAGAGCTTTCAAAATACCTTGTTTACTTGCCCAGGCCCATCAGAAGGCGGTTAAAGATGATGCCTGCAAGCTTTCTGATGATAAGATTTTATTTCAAGTTAGGTGACGCATCAGTCAGCAGACCTTTACACAAAAAAATTGTTGTAAATATTAGTCTACTCATTTGTTTATCCTTGCTGCTGTCTAAATTGTAGCTGGGGTGTTCCTGTTCTGCCCGGGCTTGCTCCTGTTCCCCTGGGGCTGCTTGCTGCTCTGCTTTTGAACTCTGCTTTCTTGGTCGTCACTAAATAAGCCTGGCTTTACACCTGGAGTTTTATAGCTATTGTCAATAAAAATTATTGGAAAATCCTTTAGGAACACTCATGGGCATTAGTTGCCAAGTTGAAGTTTTCTGTAATATAGATCACACAGTATTGTTACTTTTGAGTGAAAATAAACGTGCATGCACAACTGAACTTCCTGTTTCAATTCTTCCCAGCGCTTTTGCACAGTATAACATGGATCAGTTCACTCCGGTGAAGATAGAAGGCTACGATGATCAGGTAGGAAGGATCTTTTCATACCTTGGGTCTGTATCACTACACTGTGCCTACAAAACAGTGCGTGGTTTCTCTGAGATCTTGAAACATTTCATTCCACTCACAAGTTATCACCTCTCCTCCTTCCCCCAACACCAAGCTCTTGTTCTTGTAGAAGCAGTGTAGGTGTGAAATGTTCTCTTAAAGTGTCTGATGCTGCCTAGTAACTCTAATTCGTGATTCCCTAAGTGAAGATCTATGCTGCTTGGAGAAAGGATGATTAAAGATTCCTGTTTATTTAAAACTCATCTACAAATCCTTAGTCTGCTGCCTGCTTACAATTCCGAGTGACAATCAGTAGTGAATTCTTAATTTTTCCCCATTTTCTGTATTTTTAATCTATCTCAGTTACCCTAAAAACATCTTATATCAATGGCTGTACCAATCCAATGCTATGCAGTCTGTGACAGAAGACCAGTGGGGATTTTTGACAGCAAGCAGCCAGTCCTACAGAGACAGAACACTGCCCTGGTCCCTCCTGTGCTCCGAGCCAAGCACTAAGCTGCTTTTCTGCTGTCCCAGACATAGGAGGCGAATGTTTTTAAGAGGGCTGCCCATAGAAATTACTAAGGAGAAAGTTCTAGCAGTCGGTCTCATTGTAACCACTCAAAGGTGAAATTGTTACTGAACATCCCTGTTGTTTTTGTGATGTTACAGTTCAATGACAGAATCTCTTGAAACGTTGATATCTATGCTAATAGGCATGGGGGAATGCAAAACAACACATCAATAGCAGCATAAGTGTGTCTCAGTTTCAACAACTTCTTTTACAGGTCTTAATCACAGAACATGGCGATCTGGGCAATGGTAGATTTTTTGACCCAAGAAACAAACTTTCCTTTAAGTTTGACCATTTAAGGAAAGAAGCAAGTGACCCCCAGCCTGAGGAGACAGAACCAGCATTAAAGCAGTGGAGAGATGCCTGCGACAGCGCACTGAGAGCTTACGTGAAGGACCATTACCCCAACGGCTTCTGTACTGTTGAGTATCTGTCTCCTTTCACTGACAGTTCCTTGCTCCGTGTCAGTTGGCACCACAACTGGACTTTGTGCCAGGCAGTGCTGTTGGAGTTCTCCATCCTCTCTCGCGGTTTTGCTAACTTCGGAATAACGAGTTCCAAAGTGGGTGCAGAGACCTTGGAATGCACACAGTGGTAAAGATGTGTTGGACCTTATTTGTCATAGCCACAACTGCCAAGCACCTTATCACCTGCAGACAATAAAAGGGGTGTTATGTGTGCAAGGGGAGGCGTGGGACAAGGTAATTGCATGTTCCCAGTAAGATACTGTAATAGCAAGCCCCCACAGCACTGCCAAGAACAGAGATTAGGAATGGCTTTCCTCAACTCTGGGCCTTTCTGACTCTTTTTTCTAAACACAGGTTTATGGTAAATCTATAGATGGGCAGCAGACAATTATTGCCTGTATTGAGAGCCACCAGTTCCAGCCCAAAAACTTCTGGTAAGGCCATTTCAATGAAGTGTATTTTATTCCTTTACTGGTCCTCAAACCAATCCATCGTCTGTGTCTTCTGGCACATTCTGAAGGGCAAACAGTCTTGGGCTTCCCTAGAAGTTCTGCTTCTCATTCTGCTTTCCTTGCAGCCCCCGTGACATTTCCCTAAAGCCTTCAGTGGGCTCAGTGACCTACCCAGAGGGAAGGGCATGAGCAGAGTTAGATAGATCCCTCTGTACATATTCCAGAGCACAGCTAACCTGTACTGAACTGCATTGCATCCACCTGTGCTTCAGGAGTTTAATCTAGTACCTCACTCTTTTTAACTTGGTTCTTTTTGTTGTTGGAGGGTTTTGGAAATGCAGTGTTCCTGGTTTGGTTGTTTTTAGGAACGGTCGCTGGAGATCAGAATGGAAGTTCACCATCACACCACCAACAGCTCAAGTGGCTGCAGTGCTCAAGATCCAGGCAAGTTCCTTTTTTCTGGCCATAACAGGAAAGGCTGCATTGCATTTCCCCTGCGCTAATGCATCCAGCTCAGAATGACACACTGTAATCCAGCCAAGATCCTTCTGGAGTCAAGATGCTATTAAACTATACAATGCAAGAAACTAACTCTTAAAGCTGGTGTTTCAGCCACAGCCCAGCCTGTGGCTGATTGTACAGCATTACCCTGTGTGCCTCCAGATCTGCTTCACTTGATAGGGCTAAAACCTACACCATGAATTCATTTGTAATGGCTCTTATCTCAATTCTAGGCATTTACTGCATTTACATAATCTTGAACAGTCTTGACAAAGAATGAAACCTTTCAGAAAATCCATCCTGCTTTTAGTTTCCATGTAAGCAGAGAAGACTGGGACTGTTGTGCCATTCCAGTAGCATTTGGGGCTCCAGGGATTGTCAAGCATGTTTTAACGACAACCTGCATTTGTCTCTCAGGTTCATTATTATGAAGATGGCAATGTCCAGCTTGTTAGCCATAAAGACATCCAGGACTCCGTACAGGTTTCAGTAAGTATACTAAAAGAGGTTTTTACGGGAAAGCAGCTGTTTGATTTCCTGACCATCTCATGAAGCACACACTTCCACGACTATATTCTCCTGACTTTAAAGTAATGAGTTTTAGGGTGACTCATCAGTGAGGTTGTAGCATTCAGAGTTACATGGGAAACACAGATTCTCAATTGCTTGTAGTTAAACGGTTGCTAAAGTACAGTCGCTATTGGAAAGCTTATCTTGGGAGTTGAAGAGGGCAGAACACGTTTTCTGTCCACGTACAAGGGTAACGAACAGGAAGGGCAGTGAGCAAGGGGGAAATACAAAGTCCAGTAGCACAGCAGAGGGAGCAACAGCCACAAAACTCTCCTCTGCGCCATGAAGGGCTCCTTGAGTTTGTTCACCAGAGTGCAGCCTGGGTGAGTTTGGAGCACCTGCTCTGCCAACACAGATCTCTGTCCCGAGACCTCTATCACCAGACATCCACAGTGAGAGGAACACAGCTACAAACCTGTTGCTGATGTTATCCACTCCACCTGTACTCAGCCTGTCGTTTTAGAAGAAGTCTACTGTGTAGCTGTTGTAAGCTGCCCTTAAAGATATAGACATCTTTTTCTCTCCTTTGTAGAGTGATGTCCAGACAGCTAAGGAATTCATCAAGATAATAGAAAATGCAGAAAATGAGTACCAGGTAAGATCAGTTATTAAATAAATACAACAGGATCATGTCAGTATCCATTTACATTTAATGGAAACATGGAAAACTGACTTATAATTCTGTTTCTGAGTAAATCTGGCATGGGCTAAGAATTACTTAGAAGAGAGCTGTAGTATTTGTTTAAATACAGTTGTGAAGCTACATGTAACTAAGAATCAGGTTTACTGTATAGTTATTTTAAAGGGTTACAATTGCTGCCTGGAACAAGCATGGAAAGGGACTGGGTGAGTCTAAATGTTTTACTCTGTGACAGCTAAAAACACTGAAGAGGAAACATGTGTGACAGCTTTTTACATTGTCCCAGCCTGTGTGCAAGGAGACTCCAGACCGAGAAGTGATGGAAACACTGAGGGAGACACTGCTATGCTCACTTACAAAAACAGTTTCCTTGTGCACACGCTGGTGACTGCATTATTAATTCAGTTACTAGTGCGCCTTCACCTTGTAGAAAGGGTTTTGTGGCTGTAACAGCACCTAGTGCTGTGGCAGAGTATCCTGTTGCTGCTGTAACTGAGTCTCCTTGCCCTTGCAGACAGCGATCAGTGAAAACTACCAGACTATGTCGGACACCACCTTCAAAGCCCTGCGCCGGCAGCTCCCCGTCACCCGCACCAAGATCGACTGGAACAAAATCCTCAGCTACAAGATCGGCAAAGAAATGCAGAACGCGTAATGCAGAAAGAAGGCGATTTACTAGGTGTTTGTGTGCAAAAATCAAATGTGGTCCTATGCCAAGTAGATGGTTTCTAAACCAGCGCAGCATTTTCCTAGGGCTTTCAAAGCTAACAGGTTTTCTAGCCTGAGAGAGAACTGTGGAACAAATTAGCGTTGTCTTTGTGTTTTGTGTTTCCTGCCGCATAAACTCCCTGTTGTGACTGCATTTACCAATAGATCATTTTAATTAAGCCACATTTGTGGTTCAGAAGGATGTTTTCAATCAGTGTTTGTCCTGGCTGGAAAACTTCCTAGATGGAAAAGCCCTATTATCGATACAGCTGCGGGTACAGAGCGTTCCCCTCGTCCGTATACAGTGCTCCAGGTACGCCAGTGAGTTTGTCCAGTCTGCCAAGAGCTCGAGGTGCTGTGCTGCGAGGTGTAGTAAATGCAAGAGACAGACAGTCCTCATGTATCCTCCTTGCTGACCTCCACAAAGCAAAAAGCCCGCAGGCTTAGATTTTACTGTATGAAATGAGTTTACAAGATCCTTCCCAGAAATCCCTATACAGCCAGATTTTCCAGGGATGGAACTTTGTTTAAATCTGAAGATTTGAGCCATGTCCCCTAAAAGTGAATGTTTTTCCTCTCCCCTTCTTCGTGTACATACGGTTATCCAACATCTGCATTCTTATAGAACCCCAGGTGCCTGCATTGAATCCCTGCGGATCAGCATAGGCTGGGTGGTGGTTAAAAATGCAAATGTCTCCAGGATAATAGGTATGTTGTGCTTCGATGCTTTGTGGCAGGTTCATAGCATTTGTCTCACAGGTGTATGGGTGGATAGTGTACAAAACAAATAAACTTGCACCAAAGTGAGAGAAAACTCTTTCCGTTTTGTCTCGTTTGTGACAAGTTTCTGGTCATACTCTAAGATGAATTTGGAATTGATCATATTGCTCTCTAAATGCCTGCTGTGCGTTACTTTTTCCTCTGTAAAATCAAATCTAGCAGTCCTAGCAGCTTCTCTGGAAGGAGTTGAAGATGCATATGTGTGCCTTCCTAGGTCTGAACATGGATTCACTACAAAGTGAAGCCCCTCTGGTGAACTCCCTGTGCTTTGTGCTTGGTTTTCGCGAGGCCTCCCTGCAGGTTTGGGGGGGAATCTTGCTGTGTTTCCCTACAGAAGGGACAGGGCTGGGGGTGTGGGATGGGCCTGGCTGCGCCTCATGCTGCAGATTCTGCACGGCACTACCATGAAATGGTAGCGGTGTCTGTGTGAAATGTTTTTGTCACACAGCTCAAATCATGGAGTTGTTTGGGTTTGAAAAGACCTTTAATATCATTGAGTCCAACTGTAAACTTCACCCTGCCAACTCCACCACTACACCCTGTCCCTCAGCACCACATCTACATGGGGTTTGAACCCCTCTGGGGATGGAGACTCCACCACTGCCCTGGGCAGCCTCTGCTCAACAACTCCTTCAGTGAAGCAATATTTTCTAATATCCAATCTAAACCTTCCCTGGGGCAACTTGAGGCTGTTTCCTCTCAACCGCTTCACCCTGGGGAAAACAGCGGACAAGGTTATTCCACTTATCCTGTGTGTCCTATTGCAACACCAGCCTCTTTTCTCCTTCTGGTGAAGCTGCTGTATGTGTTGGCCGAAGCGGCTCAAGGACAGCGCTGCTGCCAGCGGGTGTTTGTGGAAGGGGTTTCCTCCCCACTCGCAGAGCCCAGAGGAGATGAAAGGTTGTGTGGGCGAGCACCTGAGGCGCTGTGGTCTGTGGCCGTGGTCCCATCCAGACAAGCACAGCAGCAATTCCAGGAATGCGGAGCTGAAGCAGGGCTCGTGATAAGGCTGCGCACACAACAAAGCTTTTATCTGTCTCAAGGCTAGTCTTTCCCTGCTCCGTGTTAGTTAGTAGTTTACCACTGCTTGTTGCAGCCTTAAGACTGCTTCTGTCTCTTTGTCCTTCTCCAAATCTTTAGATACCATCCTTCAGGCTGATTCTTTCCCTGCTTCACTGCCTTTCTCCCCCACCACCCTTCTCTATCCTAGTTACAGCCCCTTCCCAGCTCCTCTGTGCCTTGAAAAAGCAACCCTTGGTGTGACTCGCCCCGTCGGGGCACTCAGCAAGTGACCAGCCCAGTGGTGACACACATCCAGAGGGTTTCTGATCCTTAAAGCCATGGGTATTGGTCACAGGAGAGCAGAGGTCGCAGCAGAGACTGCAGCTCACTCTCTTCAAGCTTACAAAAATCAAAGCCTGACTCCAGATGAATTGCAGCGTGCAGGCACCGTGGCTTGGCTGAGCCAGGGAAGGCAGAGCTAGCCCAGCCCTGGTGCTGCAGCGTTGGGGGCACCACAGCCCAGTGCCCCCTATGGAAAGGGCTTTCCTCTCTGTTTGCAAGGCCAAAGCTTAAAGCTCCAGGGTTCTAGCTGGAACATGTAACAGAACTACTTACAATCATGCAACTCCAAAGGCAAAGCTCCCACTTTTGCACCCTCAGAGCCCTCCTGCGTGAGGTCCATCACCAGCTACCTCCAGACTGCAACAGGCCACCAGCAGTGCTCAGGCAGAGAAAAAGGCACCCAAGCTGAGGAGGGGAGAACAGAAAACTTACCCCAACAGCCTTGGGACGTAGAAAAGCAGCACCCAGGCTTCTCCACAAGCAATGCCAGGGTCTGGAGCCGTTTTACAGAGGCTGGTCAGGGATCACTGTCCTCACTAGAGAGGCTGGAAGACAAGAACTCCAGAAATCAGAGGCAAACACAGAAACCAGCTCTTCCTGCTGCTGCCCTGTTTACAGAGCAGCATGGGAGCTCTTGCCCCTCAGCGTGGGATGCAGCACACCTGGGCATCCCCTGCTCCAGGTCCCAGCACCCTGCACTCCCCAGCTCAGACCTCCAGCCCCGCAGCCCCCAGTCGGGCACCGTTTGGCCCCGCTGGGGTGGATGTGGCACTGCCAGGGGGGGATGCAGCCCTTCTGGGGAGGGACATGACACCTTTGGGGGGGGGGATGATCCCCTTCTAGGGGGGTATGTGTCACTTTTAGGGGGGATGCAGCCTTTCTGGGAGGGGTGCGGCACCTGCAGGGCGATGCCCCCTCTGGTCCCGGGCCAACGCTGCGGGGCAGGAGGAGGAGCTGCTCCGCTCGGCCCCTTTCGCTTTCATTTCTCCCTGTGGGAGCAGCCCCGGAGCTGCTCGCTCGGCTCGTCCCGGCTCGTCATGCCCCGGCTCAGCCTGGCCGAGTCCCGGCGCCGCGGGGCTGAGTTCGTGCGGTTCCTGCGGGACACGGGCCGGGAGACGGAGAGCCGGCGGGATGCGCTGCGGAGCATCTACAGCCTCGAGTTCCGCGGCAGGTGAGAGCGAGAACCCCTCTGCCACACCTGGGCCGGCAGCCCCCTTTGCCCTAGCCAGCAGCCCTCTTTTCCCTAGCCACCATCTCCGTCTTCCCTAGCCAGTATCCCCCTTTTCCCTAGCCAGCATCTCCGTCTTCCCTAGCCAGTATCCCCCTTTTTCCCTGGCTGGCATCCCCCTTTTTCCCTGGCCGGCATCCCTCTTTTCCTTAGCCAGCACCCCCCTTTTCCCTAGCTGTCATCTCCCTTTTCCCTGTCCAGCATAACCTGCTCACCTCGCCAGCCCCTTCCCCTGGCCAGAATTGCTGGTGCCTGGCCAGCATCACCCATTCCCCTGGCCTGCATCCCTGGTCCCCAGTGTCACTGGGGCTTCACCTGGGCTCTCAAGCCACCTCCAGCCAGAAGTTGGGGTGCAGGGGGTCTGCAGGGGCTCCCCTCCATCCCCTGCCAGGGTGAGGTGGACAGCGTGTCCTTTCCAAGCAGCTTGGAGACACCAGGACCAGGTAAATCCGAATGCAGGGGCTGTGTTCTCTCCAGGCACGGAGAGCTCAGGGGGCATTGCTGGGGCATCCCAGGTCCCACTGCTCTGTGGATGCAGCAGGCAGCAGAGCTGCCTCTCCAGACACCAGCCTTGTGTGTCCCTAAGCTCTTCACCCCCCTGGCTGAAGGACTTGGGTGCTCACCGCTCGCCACACTCCCCGCCTGACCCCGCTGACACGGTCACCCTGGCCTCTGTGCAGTGTCACCTCTGTCAATAATTAGCAAAGCCGGGGTTCAGGGCGCGATCCGGGGTGCGGGAGGAGGCGCCTGGGGAGGTGTCACTGCTGGAAGCGCTTCGGCTGTGGCTTGGAGGAGACTTTACCTACACGAGCTCAGGCCCTGAAAGATCTGGGGACAGGGACATGTTCTTGCCCTGCTGCTGCCTGTGTCCTGGCAGGGACAGGGACTGCATGGACAGCGATGTGTGGCACAGCTGGAACAGCCATGGCACAGCTGGAACGGCCGTGGCACAGCTGGAACGGCCATGGCACAGCTGTGAGAGCTGTGCCGCAGCGTGCAGTTGCCGGCGCACCCTGTAAAAATCTGCAAGGGGAGAGCATAAAGTCCCAGTGCCCCTCTCCCAGGGCAGAGAGGGGTCCCTGAGTGCCCCTCACCCCCTCCCCTCCCGCTCACCTCCTCTCCGTGTCCCCAGCCGTGCTCCATCCCACACAGAAACCCCTCTCTCTGGCCTGTGCAGGACCAATGAGAAGATGCCCAGCTTCTCCACCATCCTGTACGCACTGAAGGTCTCCCACCAGGCGCAGGTGCACGGGCAGGTGGTGCACTTCAAGGAGGTGAGGGGGGGGCCTCGGGCTGGGGCCGCGCAGTGACTCCCAGGGGACTGGTTTTGCCCCGGCCCCCAAAAAGCCCCCGTGGCCACTCCGGCTGCTCCTCGCAGGAGAAGAGGCGCATGGTGGTGGCCGACCAGTACCGGAGACCCCGAGCGAACGCAGAGGTGTCAGTGCCCGCGAACGCCTCAGGCCAGCAGCCCAGCCCCAGTCTGCAAGCACCCCAGAGCCGCGCCAAGAAATGGTACAGCAGCAGCCCCCTGCCCACACCGGCCCCAGGGACCCCCAGGGCGGCTGGGGGACCCTGACCCTCCCTCCCCGCAGGGCTGAGTTCATCCGCGAGAAGCACGGGGTACAGATCGTCTCGGAACATGACCAGGGCAACGGCTGCATCCGCTTCTCGGTGGTGCCTGGGCAGCCCGTGACGGTCACGCTGCAGGTGCAGAACCACGGGGCGGAGGAGGTGATGCTGCGGCGGTGCCGCCCGTGCCAGCGGCCGCGGGAGCTCTCCTTCATGGACGAGCAAGGGGCGATGCAGGGCCAGGCGCTGCTGCTGCACCCAGGTACGGCCCCGCGCCCTGCCCCGCGCCCTGCCCCGCAGGACGGGGTGCAGGACCCGATTCTCACCTCTCCACCCTGCAGGTGGCACCTACCCCATCCAGGTGCGCTGTCTGGCCACCTGCAATGGGTACTTCCCTGCCGTGGTGGTCTTTGAGTTCACCAAGGAGCCAGATGAGCCCTTCAGCATCGGGCGCCACGTGGCAGCCATCGCTGAGAGCCAGCTGGCCAAGGAGCTGGGGCCCTCGGCACCTTTCCAGCCGTACCAGGCCAGCCTCCAGCGCCCCATCACCGTCATCACCGAGGACGGCATCCCCCCTGGCAGGTACGTGGTGGGGCCACCAGCTGCCATCCTGCCCAGAGGGTCCTGGGCTTCAGCTGGGACGAGGCTCAGCTCCTTGGGACCTGGCTGTGCAGAACCCTCGGAGAGAGCTTCATCAGAGGAGAAGGCTCCGGGGAGACCTTAGAGCAGCTTCCAGTGCTGAAAGGGGCTCCAGGAGAGCTGGGGAGAGGTCTGGATCAGGGAATGCAGGGACAGGATGGGCAGGAATGGTTTTAAGTTGAAAGAGGGGAGATTGAGATGAGATCTTGGCGAGAAATGTTTTACTGTGAGGGTGAGGAGGCCCTGGCCCAGGCTGCCCAGAGCAGGGGTGGCTGCCCCATCCCTGGAGGGGTTCAAGGCCAGGTTGGATGGGGCTTGGAGCCCCTGATCCAGCGGGAAGTGTCCCTGCCCATGGCAGGGGTGGAACTGGATGGGCTTTGGGGTCCCTTCCCACCCAACCCATTCCATGGTTCTACGATCCCCGTGTGACGGCTGGTGACAGCAGGGCTGGGGACACCCTGTTTGCCAGGGCTGAGGGGAGCCCAGCCCTGTGGCACCGCTGTCCCCTCCTCCCAGCTATGAGAAAAATGAACTGGAGAGGGAAATCCCTCTGGGCACCTACCAGTACCCGAAGAGTCTCAAGGACACGATCCTGCTTGGACCCAACACTGGTGCCAGCTCCAGTTGGTCTGCCATGCGGTGAGTCCTCAGGTTTTGGCCTCAGGCTGCACCGGGGGAGGTTTGGATTGGATACCAGGAACAATTTCTTTACTGACAGAGTGGTGAAGCCCTGGCAGAGGCTGCTCAGGGCAGAGGGGGAATCTCCATCCCTGCAGGGGTTCAGAAATCACATGGCTGTAGCACGTGGTTTAGTCAACAAGGTGGGGATTGGGCTGGTGTTGGAATTGATGGTCTTAGATAGAGTTCTTTTCCTACCTTAACGATTCTATGAGTGCTGCAGGTTGGGGGCAGCCATGCCTGGCTCTGCACCCCATTGCCCCTTGGCCAAGGTGTCACGGTGATGTCTCTGCTGCCTGCAGGTCGCTGCTGGAGGCTCCTCTGCAGGCAGAGAACTACCAGCAGAAGTTCCAGCTGCTGCTCCACCTGGAGGAGATCCAGATGGAGGTGGACATCAGGCGCTATGACATGCAGGACGCGGCCATGGTGCAGGACAAGGCGCTGCTGGTCCTCAGCGTGCGTAGCAGGAGGATTGGGAGAGGGGCTGGGGCTCCCCTGGCACCCAGCGTCTCACGGGAGGTTTGTCGCAGGTCCCTGGCGTGGCCGAGAACCGCCCGTCAGTGCTGAAGGGGGATCACCTCTTGGTCCACCTGAGCAGCGAGCGGGACTGCTCCCCGCTCGTCCAGTACAAGGGCTACGTGCACGGCGTGGAGCTCGAGAAGGTCAGGCTGGGCTTCTCCTCCAAGTGAGTGGTGTCCGACCCCGGCTGGGCTGGGAGGGCCCCAGCAGCCCCGATCGGCTGGGTATGAGCTGTGGAGGGCGAGGGAGCATCCCCGCTCCCTGCTCACACCCCTCCTTCCCAGGCTGATGAAGAGGTTTGTGAACAACCTGCGGTTCGACGTGACCTTCACCTTCAGCCGGCTGCCGCTGCAGGTGCAGCACCGGGCGGTGGCCCTGGCCATGCAGCGCGGCTTGTCCAGCGTCCTCTTCCCCTCCGGCTCCTGCCAAAGGTCCCTCTTCACGGACACCTTCCAGCCCCAGTGAGTGGAGGGGATGGGACAGGTGGGGATGGGGACCAGCACCCTCAACCTCTGCTCCCACAGGTGGTTTGACCGCAAGCTGCTGGCGAACGAGGAGCAGCGCAAGGCTGTGACACACATCGTGACGGGGATGTCCAGGCCGGCCCCGTACCTCATCTTCGGCCCCCCTGGCACCGGCAAGACTGTCACGCTGGTGGAGGCCATCAAGCAGGTGAGCGGCCGGCGTTCAGGTCGAGCCCTGGGTGCCGCTGGCCACCCTGCCCCACGATGGGGCTCAGCGCCGTCGCCCTCTCCTCTCATGCAGGTCTGGACGTGCTTCAAGGACGCCCGGATCCTGGCGTGCGCCCCTTCCAACAGCGCCGCGGACCTGCTGTGCCAGCGCCTCATCAAGGACTTCACCCCCCGGTACGTCTACAGGCTCATCGCCAGCTCCAGGAACTACCAGGAGGTGCCTGCAGACATCAGGGTACGTCCCTGCCCACTGCCCTGCGCCCGCGGCACCGCGGGGCTGCTGCCCCCGGCGCGCCAGGATCCCACCCAGCGCTTGTTTTTCAGCCCTGCTGCAACTGGGACGACAAGCGGAGCTGCTACCTGTACCCCAGCAAGAAGCACCTGGGCTGCTATCGGATCATCATCACCACGCTGGTGACAGCAGGAAGGTCGGAGGACCTGAGATCGACCCCACCGCCCGCAGCCGGTGGACCCAGGGGCTGCCTCGGGGCCGGGGGTGCAGCGGGGAGGAGAGGGGGGCGCGGGAGGACCCCTCATCTGCGGGAGGATGAGGATGGGGGAGGAAGGCTGCCTGGTTAGGGCAGGGATGCTCAGGCAGCCTCACTCCACCTCTCCCCCAGGCTGGTGTCGGCCAACTTCCCCTCAGGGTTTTTCTCCCACGTCTTCATCGACGAGTGCGGCCAGGCGGTGGAGACCGAAAGCGTGGTGGCCATTGCGGGTGAGTGGCCTTGAGGACCAGTGTCTCTGCATGACCTGGAGAACCCCCCGTTACCCCTGCTGAGCTGCCGCTCTGCCCAGGGCTCCTGAGCGCCATGGACCAGAAGACCAACCCCAAGGGGGGGCAGCTGGTGCTGGCAGGAGACCCCCAGCAGCTGGGCCCCGTGCTGAGGTCACCGCTGGCCATCGAGCACGGCTTGGGTGAGCGGGGAGAGGGCTGGGAGCGCTGCTGGCGCTGGAGCCAGGCGGCCTCACCGGGAGCCACAGCGTCTCTCTGGGCACAGGCACCTCGCTGCTGGAGAGGCTGATGCTGCACAACCCCCTCTACAAGAAGTCAAGCAATGGATACGACCCTCAGTTCGTCACCAAACTGCTCTGGAACTACAGGTGGGGAGGGGGACAGGCGCCAGCAGGGACAGGTGTGGGGTCAGGGCGTGAACCCTGGGCTCCAGCTGCAGTAGATGAGACGCGTGGTACCCACCTTGTGCACCTTGGATGGGGCTCTGAGCACCTCGATCCAGTGGGAGGTATCTCTGCTGACAGCAGGGATTGGAACTAGGTGGGCTTTAAGAAGTCCCTTTCACCCCAACCCATTTCATGGCTCCGTGTCCTGCCCCTGCCAGGTCCCACGAGGCCATTCTCAGGATCCCCAACGAGCTCTTCTACGACAGCGAGCTGAAGGCCTGCAAGAGCGACGGGCTCGACGTCCGCAGTCTGTACTGCAACTGGGAGGAGCTTCCCAAAAAAGTGAGGGGGAAGTAGGGAAGGGGACCCCAGGTGAAGCCCCAGGCTGCAGGTGGAGCAGAGCCCAACGCTGTCCACCTCCAGGGCTTCCCCATCATCTTCCATGGGGTTTGCGGGGAGGATCGGAGAGAGGCCAAGAGCCCCTCGTTCTTCAACACGGCTGAGATCGAGGTGCTGCTCCACTACCTCAAGAAGCTGCTGCAGAGCCAGGGCAAGTGGGGCTGCCCCACCGTCTCACCCAAGGAGGTTGGGATCATCTCTCCCTACAGGAAGCAGGTATGAGACACGGCTCTGGGGACAAGGATGGGGACAGGGGGACACTGGGATGGTTCTGTGGCACTGGACTGTGCTGTGCGCTTCCCCCAGGTGGAAAAGATCCGGAAAGCCATCACCTCCCTGGACCCCGTCCTGCAGGCGCTGCCGGACATCCACCTGCTGAAGGTGCAGCCCTGGGCGCAGGGGAGAAAAGGTCCCCCACCGGCCCAGAGTTGCCCCCCGGCCCCTCACCTGCTCTCCATGTCCCAGGTGGGCTCCGTGGAGGAGTTCCAGGGCCAGGAACGGCGCATCATCCTCATCTCCACCGTGCGCAGCTGCAGCGAGTACTTAGAGCTCGACCAGGGCTTCAGGCTGGGCTTCCTCAAGAACCCCAAGGTCTAGTGCTGCCCTAAGCAGACCCCCGAGCATCCCCTGCTCCCCTCCCGTGTCCTGCTGCCAGTGCTCGGTGCCTGCACCCGCACGAGGCTGGGGAAACAGGGCAAAGCCCTCGCTTTTCTTCTCTTTTCAGAGGTTCAACGTGGCCATCACCAGAGCCAAGGCTCTGCTGATTGTGGTGGGGAACCCAGCTGTGCTCAGCAAGGACCAGCACTGGCAGAGGTGAGCCAGGTCCCCTCGCAGACAACGCTCACGGGCACCTGGCCGTGTCCAGCGCTGCCTACAGCCTCGCCGCCACCTCCTGCCCACAGGTTCCTCAGGTACTGCCAGGAGCAGGGAGGCTACACGGGTTACCCCTACGAGGACGAGAGCCCAGAAGAGGACGGCCTCGCCGCCAACCTCCAGGCGCTGCAGCTCAGCGAGTAGCAGCCAGGTGAGCAGCGCTGGGAGGTGCCGTGTGGCCAGCTCGTGTGTGCGAGGGGTGCCAGGTGGCCTCAAGTCGCACTAGGGGAGGTTCAGATTGGGCATCAGGAACAATTCCTTCACCAAAAGGATTCTTGGGCACTGGCAGAGTCTGTCCAGGGAGGTGGTTGATTCCCCGTCCCTGGAGGGGTTTAAAAGACGAGATGAAGTGCTCAGGGATGGTTTAGTAGTGGGCAGGTATGGTTGGACTTGATCTCAAAGGTATTTTCCAACCTAGGGATTCTATGATTCCTGCAGCTCAGCGTGTCAAGGCTCAGGCCAGGCTGCCACCTGGGCTGCTTGTCCCCTTCTGACTCAGGAACCAACTCTGCCATGGGCTTTCTCCGCAGGAAACCCACCTGAGAAAGAAGCCCCATGTAGCTCCAGCACCCTCAGCCTGCTCCTGGCCACCAGCAGCTGCCAGCTCATCCCTTTCCTTGGTTCTAGGGTACACAGTGCTCCGTGCATCCCTGTGGGAACGGGGCTGAGCCCACCGGGAAGGGGGTCCTGCCAGGCACCAGCACACAGACCGCAGGGCAGCCACCTCCCTTCACAGACCAGGACCCCTCCTCTCCTCTCCTTTTTAAAAAGTTTTTAGGACGGCCACGACCCTGTGACTGGTCCCACCATTCGAAGAATGGCTAAAGTGCAAGTCTGGCCCCCAGGCAGAGTCCCCGAGTGCGTGGGGACCCCAACAGCAGGGACCGGGTCTCCCCGCTCCCACAGCTGGCACGATTCACTTGGTTTCCCTGGAATAAATGTTTAGAGAAAAGCAGCGTGTGGATGTCTGGTCACCTCAGCTGGGGCTGCTAGGGCAGGGACAGGCGAGCCCGGTGACACGAGAGGGGCTGCAGGATGGAACCCAGGCCCTCAGGAGCAGCCCTGGCCAGCCCAGGGGCTCGAAGGACAGCCTGGACACCGTGCAAACAGTGTTACCGTTACTAAAGTACTAGTTTGGGTTTATTCCCCCAATTAGGCAATTCTGTTTACTGGTGCTGAGTCCATGACCGATGTGGATTTGAAGGCATCTCTGGCAGACCCCGGAGCCTGGGAGCAGAGCACTCTGGCCAGCCGAGAGCTGCCCTGGGCAAGCCGGTACAAAACAGCACATGGAGAGAGGGCAGAGCACCCAAGGGCCCAGCAGACCCCGCACACAAGCTGTGGAGGGAGAGCAAACACCACTACAATCCCCACAGGAGAGACAAAAATCAAGGAGATTGGTACAAAACGGGTGACACTGAGAGCTACACGAATGCCCAGCCTGTAGAGAGCAGGGAGATCGAAGGCACTGGCCCCTCACGGACCCAGAGTCACGCAGGGACACCCCACAGGCTTGGGTGGCATCTCTCGCATGAAGGGTTCGGGACAGGTACTGGCACCACGAGGTCCCACTTTGTCACCTGCCAGTGCTCCCTCCCTGTGTGGGACAGGGACGCGGCACAGGCGGCTCCTCCTGCCCTGCGGGGCTGCTCAGAGCAGCGGGCAGCCTCTGCGCTTCTTGTTCTTGCGGACCTGCAGGCCGGCGCGCGTGGCCATCTCGAAGACCTCCCGCACACCCTCCTTCGTCTTGGCCGAGCACTCGAGGTAGCCGAAGGCATTGATCCTGTTGGCCATGTCCCTCCCTTCCTCCGGCTTCACCGGCTCCTGGAAAGCATTTGGAAGAGAGTTCAGAAACATCACCAGAAACCAGCAGCAAGAGCCCAGCGCCTGCCCTCGGGGCACCCAGCCCTCGGTGCCAGGGTCCAGCATGGCAAAGGGAGCCTCAGCGAGGCAGAATTGTGAGAGGCTGCCCCTACCTGCTTCATCTTCGCCAGCTCCCGCCGCGTGTGCTCGTCATTCCGCAGGTCCTTCTTGTTCCCCACCAGGATGATGGGCACGTTGGGGCAGAAATGCTTCACCTCAGGCGTCCACTTCTCTGGGATGTTCTCTGCAACGAGCACACATGGAACCCCCTGAGCTGAGGGGCTGCTCCCCGCCAGCCTCCCCACGGCCACGGGAAGGAGCCCTGGGCTTTTCCCATGGGAACAGGGGAGCTCAACCCGCAGCATCCCCCTCTCCCACCAGCCCCACCACGCTCCCAGTGCTTTACTGGAGCACGTGCAAAGCCAGGAGGATGGAGGGGAGGGACCGGCACCCCCAGAGGAGTGGCACAGGGGCTTCCTAGATGGTTTAGCAGCAGCACCCAGTGCTGTGGGACCCCCGAGGTCGCCCCTTGCCCCTGGGGCCCTACCGAGGCTATCCGGGCTGTCAATGGAAAAGCACATGAGGATGACATCTGTGTCTGGGTAGGAGAGGGGCCGCAGCCTGTCATAGTCCTCCTGTCCCGCTGTGTCCCACAGCGCCAGCTCCACCTGGGATGGAAAAAGGACGCAGCTCAGCAGCGAGCGAGTTTTTCTTCCTCAGGTACAGCCGTGGTATTCCACAAACCAGGTCACGTTCAGGATGACCCAAGAATGTGGGAGACACAGGGCTCCCCAAATGCTGTGGGTGCCTCTGAGTTGTGCAGACAAGCCACACGGCAGCACTGCCCACGCCAGATCACGGGAGCGAGGGGAGGGAACAGCCCCGGCACCCCGGGATGGTCCTTACCTGCTTCCCATCTACCTCTATGTCAGCAATGTAGTTCTCGAACACCGTCGGAACGTAGACCTCGGGGAACTGGTCCTTGCTGAACACGATCAGCAGACACGTCTTCCCGCAGGCACCGTCCCCCACGATCACCAGCTTCTTCCTGATGGCTGCCATGGCTGGGGGGACACGCGCGGGTAAGCGGGACAGAGCAGCTGCGGGAGGAGCTCTTGGAGGTCCAGGCGAGCACGATCTGCGTGCCTGGCACCCGATGCTGGGCTGGCCCCATCCCAGCCCGTCTGACAAAGGAGCCTTTGCCACAAAACCGCTGGGAGCTGACACTGGCACCGGGGGAGGGAGAGTCTGCCAGCCCCTGCTCAGCAAAGAGCCAAATCCCGTAGTAATGTAGGCTGCTTTCTGCCTCGAGTAATGAAGATGCAGCGCTGGAAGCAATACTCTGCCTTGACATCCCTGAGTTTCAAAGGGAGATTATGGCTGTGCCTCGGAATTGCCCGAGATGATGCCATGGAATGCCTGCTGTGGTGTTTGAGCGAGGTACAAGGAACGGAGCTGTGGTGGGATCACATCCCTTCCCCATCTCAGGCACCAAAAATCTCTTTCCCATGCCCAGATTCCCAGATGATTCAGTCTCAAGAGCCAGATCCACTCCCTACCCAGCCAGGAGTAGCTCCCTGTCCTCCAGGTTGGATGGGGCTTGGAGCCCCTGGTCCAGAGGGAGGTGTCCTGCCCATGGCAGGGGTGGGACAGGATGGGTTTTGAGGTCCCTTCCAACCCAAATCGTTCCACAATTTCACCAGGGCACGAACACAACCTTAACAAAGGGCTGGCTTCACCAAGGCACTCACACCCACACCCTCCTCTGGAATAAAAGGAAGGGAAAGAGAAAAACCTGAGCAAGGTTCCATCATTATTAGCTGCAAGTGAAGGATTTCGAAATTAGACTGGGCGCTGACTTGCATTTCAAAGCAGCCTGAGGAGAGCTCCTCTCATCTCCATACTGAGCAGGTCACCGCTAAGCTCCTGCCTGGAGGAAACTCCCCAGGCCAAAATCCATGTCAAGCCCCAGGGACCAGCACAGCTCTCACCAATCCAAACTTGGCTGGGGCAGGACAGAGATCGGCTTCACCCAAACCCAGGCTGGACATGCTTAGCCGCGGATCTTTGCAGGGTGCAAATGCTTTGGCTCAGGAATGGTTTGTAACTGCTGAGACCTGTGGAGCCATTAATAAAATTAAGTAAGGCAGCACTTGTAAGGTGAGAAGAGTGAGGACAGAGGGCTGGCCCAGGGACACCCATGCACAGGCAGCCAGGAGCTAATCCTCAGGAGACACATTTGTGCTATGGAGGTGGATAAAAGGGGAAAGCTCTGGAGGACACTGTATCCCTGGGGATATGTGAAATGCATCAACCTGCTGCAAACCAGCCTTCTCATCCGACCAGCGGCTCGTCCCCCCTCCAGCCACCATCTCCACAGCACGGAACAAGGACAGTTCATGGACAAAGAAGCTTATTTACTGAGACAGAAAGTTCCTTTGCCCACAGCGAAACATGATTTGTGACTGTATTGCAAAGGCGAACAGAGGACAAAAGGTGGTGTGGGACGTGCCGCTACCTAACCCGCATATGCAGCAGGAGAGATACCTGCAGCGCCAGGGACGGAGGCAAACAGCTCCCTCCCAGACAGACACCGAGACCTGCACGTGCCCGCTCCGCCGGGCATCGCACCTAAACCAAAACCAACCCGAGCGGCAGAGCAAGGGGAGGCTGGCAGCCCCACTGCCTGCACCCTGTCCTGGCAAGGAGGGTGGCAAACTGGAGAATCACAGGATAGTTTGGGGGGGAAGGGACATTTACAGGTCATCAGTCCAATTCCTAGCGCACCAAGCTCAGAGCAGAGTCACCAGCAGTGTCCACCCTGGCCCAGGACGGCTCTGGTGTGAGACACCGAGCAGTGACTCACCAGGCACAGGCACTGTCCCCACCCAAAGTCTCAGCTCCCTCTGTTCCATTACTCACAAGAGCAGCCCAGAAACAGCACATTGCTGATCCTGACCTGGCGTAGGAAGGCGAGGGGGGTGAGGGGGCTGCCCTGCTCCGAGCCCTCGCCCTGCAATCCAGCACCAGCCGCCGGTGGGACTGGGCTCCGAGAGACGAGCTCCTCTGCCAGGGGATGGGATGCTCTGCCGCTCAGCAGGACGAGGCCAGTCCCTGGGTACGAAGGGCTTGACGCTGTTCTCGGATTGCGAGGGGATAAAAGAGAGTGGAAAACGTGACAATAATTTGAGGCGGACTGCTTCTTTACAACTGATAGCAGCCCAAAAGGACACAGTCATCCACAGACATGGAAATTCAGAGTTTAAACTCTGCTGAGCGTTAAGCACCCGAGTCACCACACCGGCAATGCAACCTGGCCTGTCCAGCAACCACAGGTCTGGGGTGTGCACGTGCTCAGGGTGCCTGGCTGGAGATGCCTCCTGCTCACTCACAGAGATAACAAAAGGCAGAAGCCACTTTGTGCCAGCACCTCCTCCAGAGTGGCACTGCCGAGCCCCACGGAGCTCCCGTGCCTGGTGGAGCAGGACGGGGCCACGCCAGGATGCCAGCCCGGTTTGGTCTGTGCCACCGCTGCCGGCAGCACCCACGCTGACCACACCAACCTCCTCCTCCTCAGGCAGCTCCTTCGGTGAGCCAAGAACGAGATCTAATCATCCTGCTCTAATTTCCAAGCAGCTGTCCTGAAGTCACCACCATAAAAGCAGCTGGGGCTCCAGGACAGCCCTTGTGTCATTGGCCTCTCCCTGCTTTGTGCCTCAAAATGTGGAAAGTTCCTGCTGAGCGGGAAACTGGGAATTCCTCCGGCAGCAGGATGCTTCAGCCAGCCAGAGTCTGCTAGGGGAGCTCAGGAAATGGCAGAGAAAGACGTTAACGCTTTGAAGGAAGCATCACACTAGGGACAGAAATCCATCCACTAACTTCCTTGGTGCACCCAAGCTCGCCGAGCCAACAGAGGGGTTTGTTCCACAGCAGGAATTCCTCAAGTGCTGCAGCTGACGGACCCACCCTGGCAGGACCTGTCACACCACCTCCCAGCAAAACCAGCTCCATTTCTGCTCAGCCCACAGCCCTGGCCAGAGGCAAAACCCCAGGCAGGGACAGAGCTGTCCTGGGAGCAGCCCTCTCACTGGGACACCCCCTCTGCAGGGAAATTCACCAGTGTGAAAGGACCAGCTCCCCACAGCCCCCCAGACTCCACCAGTGTCCCAGTCTCTGGCCAAAATCTCCTCATCCAGAAGGAGCACAAGAGAGTGGAGTGAGGAGGAGGGCCAGGCCTCCAGCCAGCGCTTCTGGAGCCACCAGCATCGCCCTGGTGATGATCTGTTTGCTCTGAGGGTGGGGAGGCCCTGGCACAGGTTGTCCAGAGCTGTGGTGACTGCCCCATCCCTGGAAGCATTCAAGGCCAGGTTGGATGGGGCTTGGAGCAACCTGATCCAGTGGGAGGTGGAACTGGATGAGATTTGAGGTCCCCTCCAACCCAAACCATTCCATGATTCTGTGATATTGGCTGGAGCTGAGAGAACAGACCTTGGGCTCATGTTCCTGCCGTGCAGAGCTGCCACCAGGCATTTTCTTACAGGCTGCCTGTTGGATGATTAGGAAACACTTCTCCACCCCAGCAGCCCTCCAGTCACTCCCCTCAGACTGGAGCCTCAGTGAACAACCAGCCCACTGCACGCAGCCCTGTCACCCCCATTCCACCTGAACCCCCTGGCACGGCGACACAACCACAGAAGGAAAATCACTCCATGAACAGAGTGGCACCTTCCTGGCTCTGTTCTCTGCATCTTTAGCTCTAAGTTTCACAATGTTTTAACAAACAGAAGCATGCAAGTTTTGATTTAACCCCTCTAGGAAGGAGCTGGGCTAATGCAGAACAGAGCGGGCTCGAGGCAAGAATCCCCATGAAGCACATAACTGCGTTTCAAACATCCCAAACCCTACACCTGCGGCTCAGGCTGTGCAAGCAGGAACACAGACAGGACCTATGGGAGCTCACAGCATCCCAAGAGCACAGAACACCAGCAGGGAACGCAGAAAGTGTTTTCTAACCGGTGCAGCCAAGGACGAGCTGTCTCTGCTTCTAAACATGGCTCTGTGTGCGCAGGGCTCGCCGGCAAGGGCGCCTCGGGACAGGACCCCAGAGTGGCACTGCTTGGCAACCAAGAGCCACCGGCCAGCACCACCAGAGCCCCAGGGCTCCCACCGGCACAAGCAGGGACCCTACCGAGGGGTGCAGCACGGCAGCGGCTGCCCCCAGAGCTGCTGGAAGGGGATGGAAGGTCTTTGGGGACAGAATAACAGAGGCAGGAACGGCCAGTGGGAAGACCTGCAGTGGCGTTCCTCGGCAGGAGCGGCTGTGGGACTTGTTGGCACGGCTGCTGCGAGGAAAAGAAAGTAAACTTCCAACTCACAATCTGCTAAGTACACCCATTGAGGGGGATTTAACCTGCTGAGATATCTAAACCTCGGCCAAGGAAGCCCAGGGCAATGTCCTGGCAAGTATCTTGGGAATCAGGGGGACTCATGCAGAAGAAGAATGTAAGTTCCAAAAGGGCTCAAAGCAAAGAGCAATGGCAAAAAGGAATGCAAGGACAGGGCAGAACTCAGGCTCTGAGCTCCCAGGCGATCGCAGCTTCGAGTCCATCAAACTGGCACTGGTTTTGGCACAGCATCTGGAATTTCATGCTGGTGCAGCCCCGAGGAGACCAGGCTTCATCCCAACCACTGCCAGCACCCGGAGGACAACCCACACCCACCAGAACATTGCTCCCACTGCTCGGAACCACCTCATCCCACCAGCCACTGACACCAAATCAACCGGGCAGCAAGAAAATGCTTGTATTTACCCCGAGAAAGCTGCCTGAAACTTTCACACACCCAGACCTGCCACATCGACATGAGAAGCCATCCTCAAACAAAGGATCTCGAGCTCAGTGCTGCAGTTTTGGGCCTGATAGTTATATTTTCTGCCACTGTGAGCCGTTCCTTGGCTGCACCGCGTCGGGCAGCCGGGGTTTGTAGCGTGCTGCAGCACAGCAGCGACTGCCCGGAGCCAGAGTCAGAGCGGAGCAGCCAAGCTGGCTTCTTTTCATTGCTAAATCCCCTACAAATGTCCACAAGCCAAACAGAGACAGGGACTTGGATCAGAAGAACTTTTAGAGCCTAAACAAGGCTTGAACCACAAGCTGCGTGGGAACGCGCTGCCTGCCCTCACCTCCTTTCCACAGGACATGGTGCCGAGCTCTTATTTCACCTCCCACGGAAGCGACGATGTTCCCAGACTCACCGCACTACAAGCAGCTCACAGAAACCTTCCCATAACATCCCCCAGACCCATAGCTGCTGGCACCAGAGCGATGCCCGACTGCCACTGCCCCAGGGCCGGTCAATATTTGCTAATACATTCCTTACTCTTCATGCCAATTCAGGGCAAACAGTGCACTAGGAGGTGAGCACAGGCAAACACTCGATAACATGCTGGAAGACAGCGGTTTGGCTTATTTTCCACTTAAAAACATGTTTCCCTGGAGAAGCTGGAGCTGTCAGGAGCACAGATCAATTGAAGATCCATAAAATCCCCCCCAGCCTTTAGCTCTGCCACTTGTAGCTGGGAAGGATGAGCTGAACATAAACTGAAACTGCTTAGACACCAAAAAGCACTTGGAAAAATGAGAATCTAATGCGACTGGTCCCAGTGAGATAGAGCCAACCCAAAGCTGCTGCCTCCCTCTCTCCAGTTCCACCACCTGAACACCGAGTCAGGGTGCTGGGGGACTCAGCCGGGTCCCCACTCCCCCTATGGATATGCCCCACGGCATGACTGGGGCACCGAGGGGGCTGAGCCGGGATTTAGGGGTCTGGCAGCCCCTGGGAAGACTTGGCCGCCGGTTCTCACTGGAAAGAGCGGCGCAGTCATGGTTTTGGAATGCTCCCCTGCTCTGAAGACGTTACACAATTATCGCTCCCTCCCTGTGAGCCCCTCTAACGTAAATGTTTAAAAATGAGCTCAGCTGGGAGCAAAGGGAGCTTTTTGCCTTTTTTTTCTGAAGAAAACACAGCGCGGCAGCTCTGGGAGCGAGGCGACACGCAGGGACACTGCGGGAGCGGGGATGTGGGGTGTGACGGTGGGACAGGGCGGCAGCCTCTGGCTCTCCCCCCAGCTGGGTGACACCTGTGGGTCAGGAACCCCTGGAGCGATGGCCCGCGGTGGCCAAGAAACAGTGACCCATCCCTGCTCCACGCCCAGGGACCCCCACCCTGTCCGGGGTGCTCCCATCCCATCCCATCCCATCCCATCCCATCCCATCCCGGCTGCAGCAGCTGCCCAGACCCCACAGCTCACCAGGAACCCTGGACACTGGTTACCCCAGACCCCACCAGTAACCTCCCACCTCAGTTCCCTCAGACACAACCAGTGACCCCAGCTCCCAGTTCCCCCAGTCTCCACCAGTAATCCCTCCTCCCCTCATCCTCACTGGTAACTTCACACCCCAGTTCCCCCAGTCTCCACTAGTAACCCCAGACCCAGTAACCAGTGACCCCCCACCTCAGTTCCCTCAGACACAACCAGTTCCCCCAGTCCCCACCAGTAACCTCACACCCCAGATCCTCCATCCTCATCAGTAACGTCCTGCCCCAGTTTCCCCCACTCTCCACTAGTCTCTCCCAGTTACCCTACCTCAGCTCCCCCAGTCTCCCCCAGTAACCCCAGCTCCCAGTCCCCTCAGTCTCCCCAGTCTCTCCCAGTCCCCGCACCTCTCTCCGACGCTCCCGGCCCCCGCGCGGATCGGGCGGCACCGCCCTGTCCGGGGGCTGAACGGAGGCGGGGCCGGGAGGAACCGGGCCGGGAGGAACCGAGCCGGGGGGAGCTGAGCCCGGGGGGAACCGAACCGGGGGGAGCTGAACCGAGGGGAACTGAGCCCGGGGGGAACCGAACCGGGGGGAGCTTGAACCGAGGGGAACTGAGCCCGGGGGGGAACCGGGCCGGGGGCAACTGAGCCCGGGGGGAACCGAACCGGGGGGAACCGAACCGGGGGGAGCTGAACCGGGGGGAACTGAGCCCGGGAGGAACCGGGCCGGGAGGAACTGAGCCCGGGGGGAACCGAACCGGGGGGAGCTGAACCGGGGGGAGCTGAACCGAGGGGAACTGAGCCCGGGGAGGAACCGGGCCGGGGGGAACTGAGCCCGGGGGGAACCGAACCGGGGGGAGCTGAACCGGGGGGAGCTGAGCCTGGGGGGGAACCGGGCCGGGGGCAACTGAGCCCGGGGGGAACCGGGCCGGGGGGAACTGAGCCTGGGAGGAACCGGGCCGGGGGGAGCTGAATTGGAGGAACTAAGCCGGGAGAAGCCGAGCCGGGAGAAGCAGAAGCAAACAGCCAAGCGGAGCTGAACCGAGCCAAACCGAACCAAGCTGAATAGAACCCAGCTAAGCCAAACGGAACCAAACTGAACCAGGCCAAACTGAGCTGAAAAGAACCAAGCCAAGCAGAACCAAACTCACCCGAGCCAAGCTAAGCTAAGCAGACCCACAGGGTGTTGCAGGGCAGTGCCCACTCGCCCTGTGTCCTCCAGACCCGCTGCCGTCTACACTCGACACCCCCGCAAGGGAAAGGCAACCCTGGGCCCTGGCTCAGCCCCACAAACCACTGCTATTTTAAGGGCTCCGAGGTGATTTTTCTGAATGCGTCGAGCCCCAGGCCAGGAGCTGGTTCCAAATGAAATGTTTCCTTAGTGAAAAAGGAGCCACAGAGGAAGCTTTAAACGCAGGCTCCACGCCTCGTGCTGCAGTTCCCAGTGACCTGGAAAAGCAAAGCCAGTTCTCAGCCAGCAGTACGAAGACCATCGCACCGTGTGAACCACGGTGGAAACTGGGGTGGTGAGGAGCATGTGTGAGCACAGGGTGCAGGGGAGCAGCCAGGGGGACACAGGACAGCGGGGATGCCCCCAGCGGGCAGCCCACCCCAGAGGCAAGGGCAGCTGCGGCAACCCCCAGATCCTGTCTCCGCAGTCGTTTCTGGCATCTCGCAACCCCCAGAGCTGTGTCTCTGCCCCAGCCAGCCCCACACAGACCAGCAGCAGCTCCCGCTCCCCCTGGGTAAGGGAAGGACTTTCCACAGGGTCCAGCCAGCGCCAAGGGCACAGGGACAGCAACTCACACAGCTCTGGCTCAGCCTATTCACTACCAAGCCCGCCTACAGAAATTAATCAGTGCTAATTGGCTTTTAGGCAAGTCGTCTTTGCAGGAGCTCTTCAAGAAAGACTTTGAAGTGGGACTGTGACTGGCAAAACCTTTATTTAAACACAGGGTGCTATGCAAGGACAGGCTCCCACCCCGGGTATCGCTCCCTGCGGCACAGACGATGGCACCAGGTTCACATCGCCCTGGATAAATTTCACTTCCCATAAAGTGCACCCAGTTTATTTACATCTTGCTGATTACAAGAGACAACATCCATCAGGGGTGATGCCTGACAAGATCTGGCTGCACCAGCAACAGCAGGACACGAAGCACTGGTGCCACGGAGCCTGTCCAAAGCACAGAACCATCACCACACTGCCAGGACGACACCATCCCTTGTGTTTCAGGAGGCTGCAACGTTCTGCTGAGGTCCAGGAAGCACATCTCCTAAGGCAGAGCCATGTGTGATGCAAAACTAGACCCTGTGCAGAACAACTGCTGCTACAGCCTCGCTCAGCATCAGCTCTGAGATCATGAAGGAAAGGGAGGGAGTTGTCTCCCAGTCCCAACCAAGCTGCTTTCACTGTGGTTTCCAGCCCCCTGCTAAGCAGATCCACGCAGCACGTCTAAGCTGTTAAGCTTGGCTGAATAGGGTTGCTCTGTGTGCAACTGCAGCTCAGCAGCGGCCAACTCGGAACCGCTCACAAATACAGCCATGTACTCATACAGACTGACCCCCAAGAGGGGATTTAGACATTTTCCAGCTCAGCTTTCCAGTTAATAATAAATAATTGGCTCTAGAAACACAGCAGCAATCGAAGGCATGTGGAAGGGCAGGGGTAAAACCCGTGGCACAAGCTCCTTCCTTCCCTGGGGCTCTCTGTGCACCAAAGCCTCCCCAAGTAGAGGCCAAGACAAGGTATGTGGCTGGAATGAGGGCGTGAGGGGCCACACAAAGCTGGGATGCCCACCCACCGCTGGACTTGTGCCGGGCTGAGCATTACCGGGCTGCCAGCAGGGTTTCACCCCATGCCACAGCCCATCCTCACCCTAGCATCCAGCTCCAACAGCAGCTCCGGTGTCAGTGGGACAGATGGCATGGGGTGGGGATGAGGAGACAAGGGCAGAAGCAGGCACCTGCTCCTCCAGGTAGGGCTGCCCCACCGCCCACCACGCAGCTCCGGAGCCAGCGCACACAGGCGCAGGGTGAGGTGCAAGGGATGCAGCGAGTGGCCAGGGAGCCTTTAGGCTTTTCACAGCAATCAAGAAAGTAGCAGCATGAAAAATACCCTTCAATCCCAGCCCACACTCTCCGTCCAAGGCCTTTCCCTCTCCACTGGGGCTGGGATGCAGGAGGTGGAGGGGGATGCTCTGGGCAGGAGCACGAACAGAGGCTCCTGGTCCTTTCCTTTGGCTCAGGAAGGGAGTGTGTTTGGGGAAGAGGTGGCCCCGAGGCCGAGTCCGTGTTCTGCTTCTCTCCATTCAGGCAGGGAGAGCCAAGCCCCTCTGCCCCAGGGTCATCAGACTTCACGTGTAGTTGCCCGGGCCGCCCAGAGGGATCACGAAGACAGAGATGTCGTCGCCAGAGCCCAGCTTGTCATTGGCCAGCCGCCAGCCCCGCTCCTTCAGTGTGCCCCTGGACCGCACCACCAGCTCCCGGGCCACCATAGTGTACCTGGGGGGCGCAGCACAGCACAGCACGGCTCAGCACCCACACCACACCCCGCAGGCTCCCGCACGGAGCATCCTGCACTCCCTGGCAAGGAAGGAGAAGCTGGCAGACCTACAGGTGCCACAAAGGGTACTTGGAGAGGAGAGATCCCAGCTCAGACAGGAACATTCAGGGGAGCACTGCACGCTGTGGAGCAAGAGCAGCAGCCCCGAGGACACAGGGATCCATGGCCACAGCAGTGCTCCAGGGTGCAAGGCCATGGGGAGGCATCAGACTGCAGGACACACTCACCCCCTGCCCACTCGCCACTCACCTGCATGGGTCGTTGGGCTCGTAGCTCATCAGCACCTCCATCACCACGCCAGCCACCTCCTTATCATCCGTGACATCCCAGAGCCCATCAGTGCCCAAGACCAGAACGTCATCGGGGCAGTGCTCGTACTGCGTGAGGTCGTAAACCCTGACCTGGCAAGCAACAGGGCAAGACACCAGGGTGAGGGGCAGAGAAGGCTCCCACAGCACCATGGACCTGGTCTCTCTGACCAGCTCCGGCTGCTGCACGAACCCCTGGGTCATGGAGTGGCCAGCAGCCAGGCTCACTTCTGGGAAGCAGGACAGGAAAGGCTTGATGTGGATGTTGGAGCTGAACACCTTGAGGTCATGGTCTCCCAGGCCCCGTGTGACCCCAATCGTGGCCATCACCCGTGCCTGCAGGACAGCAAAACCAAAAGGAATCTTTAAGCCACTTCATCCCCATTCCCAGCTGAGAATCAGTGACATTAGAGTGGTGAGAGCACTACAAAACCAGGCTGGAACGCCTGGATTCAGCGAGGGCAGGTGCGAAGTGGCCCCACACAGCTCCCACTACGGTGCTTCACCTTTTTGCCTTCCCCATAGATAAGAGGAAACTTCAGGTCCTCCTCTTCTATCTTTTTGTAAGCCCTGGTTAAAAGAAGCCAGAGAGAACGTGTCAGCAGGTGAAGGATTCCAGCACCTCCCCTGCCTGCTCAGGACACAGCGTCTCCCAGGATGAGGCCCCTCCAGGTCCAGGCACCCAGCACATCACGGTCCTGCCCCATGAGAAGGGATGCTGGAGCCAGGTGGCCACAGGACCCCATTGCTGCCCCTCGGCAGAGCCTCCCGTGGGTCGGGGGTTACCAGCCAGTCATGTTGTGGTCTCTGTAGAGCATCTTCTTGCCCAGCTCCTTGGGCTGGATCCTGCGGGGGAACTCGAGGTGGGTGAACTCCTTCCCCAGCAGCTCGGGCTTCAGGAACGCCTGCAGGATGAAGCGGTGGCTCAACTGCAGGGCTGGGAGAGGGGATCCACGCAGCATTGCCTGTAGCACCTCATCAGGCACCGGTTCCTGGGCCTGGGAAATTGGCTGTGGGTTCTGTGCTGGGGCTAACACCAGGTCTCTGCTGCAGCGTGAGCAGGCACATGTAAAGCAGCCTTAGACTCCCATGTGTGCTACGCCCAGAGGGGAGACAAGAGCTGGGCACAGCCAGCACCCAGCACAAAGGCGAAGCTTTTGCATGGATCCCAGAAGGGATCAAACCCCAGCACATTCCAGGAGAAGCAGGAATTTGCCCAGGAGTCACAGCTGCAAACCTCCTGGGCCCAGCACAGGGCCCAGCACCTGCCCAAGGAAAAGTGCTGATGGGTCTTTTCAGAAGCTGTGACGAGGGATGAGGGGCAGCCCCAGCACCCCTGGAGCACAGCATGCGGGAGACCAAGAACAGGGACAGCATTGGGAAAGGCAGATGGAGGAAGAGAATGAAAGAAAGGAGGACAACTCTCAGGAACACCGGAGGATTTGGTGGAGAGTCCTGTCCTGCTCCAAGGGATGACCCTGACCACAGCCTAGGCACCCTGCAGCAGAGCAAGCGTGCGCCTGGCCCTGTGCCTGCGCCCTGCCCATCACAGCTAACTGGAGAGGATCCCACTCCCAGACGTTCCCTCCTCATTCAAAAATAGACTCCAGAAAAAAAGCATTTCAGTGTTTTTCCAAGTACTCTGCAAGCCAGGAAATCGCATCCAACAAGACCTCCTCCAACACAGACGCATCCTCCTCTCTGCTGCTGTCAGAGAGGCCTTTATAGCCTTAAAAAGTCTCCCTGTGTTGCACGGGGAGGGTTTGTCCAGGCCAGGCAGAAGGAGCTTTCAGGAAGAAAGCTGGAAACACACTGGCACACAGCAGCTTCCTGCATCCCCAGGGAGCCATGGGGAAGAGATCAGGGCTTGGTGCAAGTGCTGCAGCTCCTTTACCCTCTCAGTGCTCCCATGGCAGCAAGCGGCTGCCCAGCCTGGCGATGCTCCCTGTTCCCCAGGCAGGAGCAGGGCAAGACAGACCAAACTCGCTCCACGCAACCGTACCAAACAGGCCCCATGCTGAGAGCTAAGCATCCCCAGGTCCTGGCCAGCCCAGGCTTGCAGACACAGCCCCTCACGCTCACCCACAGCAAACTGGGGCTCCACCAGCCAGGAGGTGCCCCCACGCCAGGGCAGCTGCCTCCACCCCAGCACCTCTCCCCATCCCAGCGGGATGGCTGGGATGGACAAATGCCATCAGTAGGTCCCAGTTGGAGCTGGGAAGGGGCTGGGAGGTGGTTCTGCAGGAATGAGGTTAGAAGAAAGGTCTTCCTTACTAAAAACTGCAGCCTCTGCCTCTCTGTCTCTGGAGTAAACTCCCTGGTCATTGGAATGATTTCCCCATTACGGATGATAATGGCCCTGCAATGAAACATGGAAGGATGAGATTAGAGGAGAGGAGAGGTGATGTGAGAGGGGAGCAAAGCCTGGCTCTCTGGGGCCAATTCCCTGCCCGGCTGCCTAGGCAGTGCAACCCTTTCCCCTCCACTGCCAGCCCCTCTTCTCAGCCCCAGAGCTCGCCCCTAGCTCCCCTTCCCAGCCCCAGGCTCCTTCCTGTGGGACAGGGTTAAGGAGGAAGAGAAAATAGAAGAGAAGCATGGGGCAGAGGGGAATGAAGCAGTGCAAACCAAAGGACAGGAGATGGTTAGAAAAGGAGCAGCACAAGGGTGGTGAAGCCTCCTTTAAAGGGGAGCTGCATTTTGGACAGACAGAAACCACCAGCAGCAGGGTGTGGGTGCAAGCACTCAGCCCACACCAGCACCGGCTCACTGCTGGGGCCAGTCTGATTGTTTGATGTGTTAAAAAACATAAAAGTCTGATTATGGATGTTTCTGGAGGTCATGGAGGGATTGAGCACATCCCACACTGCCTCCTGCTCTTCTCCAGGGCTGCTGGGCCTGGCTGAGCCCATCATACAGCATCTGATACCCAAGGGGACACAGCCCCTTGCCCAGAGGCCTCCTTAGATCTTCTCCTCCTCTGTCCCAGAGCTGGAAGCACAGCCTCCATCTTCACCTAGTTTGCAGAGCCTGTATTTGCTGCCCTGACACCACTGAGGACAAACCACCCCTGCAGTAAATGCAGAGCAATTCAAACCAACTTCAGCCTCAGAATCAGGTCGACCTGCCTCCCTGCCATGGCTTGGGGTACAAACACACCCAGGCACGACAACAGCATCGCACCCAGTGATGGGTGCACCTTGGGACATGGTTTAGTCAGCACAGAGAAGGTTGGGCTGTCAGGTGGACTGGATGAACTTAGAGGTCTTTTCCAACCTTAACAATTTACAGTTCTATGAAATACATGCATCCTTCAAAATCCTCGGGCTCCAAGCTCTCTCAGGACTCATCTGCACACATAGATTTTTGTGTCCTTCTCCTGAAACACCTCACTGCTATAAATTGTGCCCTCAAATGACTCCTTGAACATTTCTGAAAGCCCTGCTGTTGGCAATTTTCATTCCTCAACTCACAGACCTGACTACCTCCCACTGCATCAGGGGCTCCAACCCCCATCCAACCTGGCCTTGAACCTCTCCGGGGATGGGGCAGCCACCACCGCTCTGGGCAACCTGGGCCAGGGCCTCCCCACCCTTAGTGTGATGAATTTCTTCCTGAAATCTCATCTCATTCTCCCCTCTTTCAGCTGTAATCCTCTCTCTCTCATCCTGTTCCTACCCTCCCTGGTCAAGAGCCCCTCCCCAGCTTTCCTGCAGCCCCTTTCAGTGCTGGAAGCTGCTCCAAGGTCATCCTGGAGCCTTCTCTTCTCCAGGCTGAACAACAGAGGAGCTGTTCAAGGACAGAGACAGGAGCTCCTCACCGGCCGTGCCTCCAGCACCACTCTGCTCTACAATCATCAGGTGAAGGGTGGGCACTGCCTGGTGGGGCCGTACCTGCTGTCACCGGCGTTGGCCACGTAGAACTTGCCCATGAGGTAGACGGCAGCCAAGGCGCAGCAGCCCCCGGACAGGTGCTGGGACCCTCGCTCCTGCTCCATCTGGTTGTCCTGGGGAGACAGAGGGCAGCTCCAGGCAGGGCGGGCAGGTGGCCCCACGCCAGCAAACAAAGCTGCTAGCAGCCCAAAATAGCCCCTGGCTGCTCCAGCAGCAACACTGCTGCCAGCTGAGCCGAGATCCTGCTCCAGGTGGGGAGCCCCAGAACCTTCCCAGCAGGGCTGGGCAAGGGTCCTGCAGGGCAGCTGGGGACGTGGCTTCAATGAGACAGTGGAGCAGGCAGGAAAAAGCAAGACTGGGAGAGGAGCAGCTGGGACCGCTGGAAGGAAGCGCAATGAGGCCCTCTGCACCCACACAAGTCCAGAGCCCAAAGCGTCTACGTCTTGAACCCCCACATAGGGGAGAACACCGTCCTGCAGCCCCCTCCTCGCTGCAGAGCTGCCTTTTGCCAGAGGGGACGAGCCAGCACTGACAGCAAGAGATGTTCCCAGGCAATCCTGGGGCATACCTGCAGGCATGGACTCGCTCACCATGTGCTTAAAGGCGTTCTCGATGGCACCAATCACCAGGCTCTCGTGAGAGACCGCTTTCTCCAGGTGAAACCGTGGCACGGCATCATTGGGAACCTCCTCGTCATCCTCTGCGAGGGACACCGGGCTGGGTTCCACAAGGCCAGCCCTCGTATTGTGTGGAAGGCAGGTGGGAGGAGGTGAGGGGTCCTGCAGGATGTCCACGAGGTCCCGGAGCTGCTCACAGATGTGCAGATGGAGCCCCTTGGATGCCATTACGGCAGCACCGCTGCCCGCATGGCCATCAAACAAGGCCCAGTAGTGGAAATAAAAGCCCTTCCTGCCCTTTGGGGAGAGAAAGGAAGGTTAAGCGAGGCTGTGAGGAAGCAGACAGGGTGGGGAATTCAGAGCAGCTGGGGTCACCAGCTGAGGACAGCGACACAGGGCTTTGCCTCCGGCTCACAGGTCCCAGCCCAGCACCGGCAAGAGCGATGTGGGCAGCTGATCAGGGGTGTCTGGACACGGCCGGTCCCTGGCTCAAGCCCAGCGCCACATCAGACACCCCGTGCTGCCAGCAGCCACCTCCTCCAAAGGGCAGGCATGATGGGGCCAGTGCAGCAGCCACCATCACTGACTGCTGGGCATGTGGGCCAGCGGTGTATCTGTGCCGGCCAGCCCTGGATCGATGGCAGGAGCTGGCAGGGAGCAGGGCAGCCAGCCCAGGAACCCGGGGAATCCCCTAAACGGTGGCAGTGCATACACACTGCCATATGCCCCATCTCGCATCCCACTGCTGGCCACCCTCTCCGTCGTGTTTTCTTGCCACCCTGGCTCTCACCCTGCGTGGCTCCCTGCTGCCTTCCCTGGGCGCCAGCTGGGCCCTCAGGCTGGGTCTCCTCTCCACAAACACCACCTCGCAGCACGCCTGGTCCTCGTTGTGCTGGCTCTTCCCTGCATTTATCACCCTGTTGGGAGGAAACAAGGTATAAAGGCTCTTTTCTTTCACACCGTGGTCCAGCAGAGGCCACCTTGCAGCACCTCATCCCCCCCAATGCCCATTCGTGTCCCCACATCCTCAGGGATGTTCTCCACAGGAGCTCCTGCCCGGTCTGAGGCCGCGGAATCCAGGCTGGGAGACATGCCGGACTGGTTGCAGGACTAATCCGGGGCCAGGGGCAGGACTGGCTCCCGATAGCACCGCTGGGTCCAGGGCAGAGCGTCCACCGAGGGGGTGACCAGAAAAAGCTGCTTTGGAAGGTCCCCATCACGCCCCAAGCACCAGCCTCGCTGCACGCCTGCAGCCGGGACCCTGGCACAGGATTACGGCCTCGTCCGTGTCCCAGCACTGCCGGCTGCCTCCGACACAGAGGGGAGCAGGCCACGAGGCTGAAACCAGCAGAACCCTGGGAAGAGTCTCACTAACTCTTCGCAGCCGGCTGCGTGGATTTCAGGTGTAGATCATCAAACCTGCCCAGGGGAGGAGGCCGCGGACACACACCGCAGGAGGAACCCCCTGGCACCAGACTTTTCAAGGGGTTTGCAGCAAGGAGCCTTAGAAGGGCGAAGAGAAGCCTCGCGGGGCCGGGGAAGGGGGTGTCTCCGCGGCAATGCGCATCTCCGAGCTCCTGGGACACCGGGAAGAGCAGCTGGAGCCAGGGAGCGACGAGAACGCCGCCTGCTCGGGCTGAACCGCAGCGAGGAGCGAGGCCCGGGCGCCCAGACCGGCCCGTCCCCCCCTCCTCCCCCGGTTCCCCGCGCCCGGAGCCCCCGGGAGCGCAAACCCCGCCGGCTGTCCCAGCTCACTCGGCGTAGCCCGTGCTCCAGGGCAAGCGGCGGCGGGGGCTGAGCACGGCCCGCAGCGCCCGCTGCCCGGCGCGGCGCAGCTCCGCGGGGCTCAGCTGCAGGAAGGGCGGCCGGCAGCGCGGCGGCTCCGGCGGCGGCGGCTCCGAACCCCGCTCCGCGCCGGGACCCGCGGGGGCCTGAGCGCCCAGCCCCGACACCAGCTGCGCCACGGCCGCGCGCACCCGCGGCAGCATAACGGGGCCGAGGGGAGCCGAAGGGAGCCGAGGGGAGCCGAAGGGAGGGCCGAGGGGAGCCGAAGGGAGGGCCGAGGGGAGCCGAAGGGAGGGCCGAAGGGAGCCGAAGGGAGGGCCGAAGGGAGGGCCGAAGGGAGCCGAAGGGAGGGCCGAGGGGAGCCGAAGGGAGGGCCGAGGGGAGCCGAAGGGAGCCTAAGGGAGCCGAAGGGAGCCTAAGGGGGCCGAAGGGAGCCGAAGGGAGGGCCGAGGGGAGCCGAAGGGAGCCGAGGCGCGGCCCGAGGGGAGCCGAAGGGAGCCGAGGCGCGGCCCGAAGGGAGCCGAAGGGAGCCGAGGCGCGGCCCGAGAGGAGCCGAAGGGAGCCGAGGCGCGGCCCGAAGGGAGCCGAAGCGCAGTGACGGCCGCGCGTCGCCTCGGTGCATGGAGCGCGGCGGCTCCCGGTCCTGCCGAGGGGGGACACTCGCCCACCCACCCCGAAACGCAGCCGGGGCGCCCGGTCAGCCCGGCTCGGGTGGATGGGCGGCTCCGGGGAGGTGCCGAGCTCTGCCGGCGGAGGGGAGCGATGTTTTCCCGGCAGAGCCCTCATCCCCGGGCTCGGTCACCCGCCCCGCTGCCCGGGGACCAGGAGCATCCCTGCATCCCTCCCTGCACCCAGCAGCACCGCATTCCTGCTGCTGGGATAGAGGGCGCGGTGGTTCGAGCGGTGTCACCCGCACGGCCCCGGCATCCCCGAATCCCTGCGACAGCAAGAACTTGGAAAAAAAACCTGAGGCTGTTTCCCTGGACTTGCGCACCCTGCTGGACCCATTTATTCCTCCCCACGCAGAGCTGCTGCGCTGCAGGGACGCCAGCTCTGTCAAGGCCTCCACGCTTCAGTTTTGTGCTTTAGGCAGAGCTCTTCCAACAGTGCCAGGCTGTTAAGATCCCCCTACACTCCTCTCTTCTAATCCCTACCTTTCACCTCTTCAGGATTCTGCCTTTCTAAAGCACCTCCTACCCCTTTTCCCACTCTGCTGCCTCCTCGCACACCCCTCTCTGAAGCTTCTGCCTCCATTCCCACCCGCTGCTCACCTGGGTGCCTTAGCTTGGCTCCGATTCCCAATTCCCTGATAAATACACCCCTGCTGCCCCATTATGGGCGCTACGAGGCTGAGGGGAGCTGGAAGGAGCTCCGATCTGTACCTCTGCGTTAGAGGCCTAGGTAGGATGCAGGCAGGTTTATTGCCATTTGCCCTCAATTGCTTCCCCGGTTGGGGGATCAGGTTTCGTTGCATTAATTCTAACGGTTCCTGAATCCAAGTATGAGCTGCCCAGGTGAGATCTCCCCGCTCAGGGCTCGTTGTCCGTGTGTCTCCCCCCTCATCAGCAGCTGAGCTCTCGTGCCTGGAGGGGGCTGCAGCTGATCCCTGCCAGCTTCTCGTTTCTACTCCAGCCCCACTTCGTCCTTTTTCTCCGGGAACACCTAGGGAGCTGCAGGGAGCCGAGAAGGCACTGGGTGGCGACACAGGCTGTGACACGGCCCCCAGGAGCCCCAGGACATCTGCGTCCCGGGAGCCAAACCGCGGCACTGAAGGTGAAACCCGGCAGCCATCCTCATCCTCACACCCTTCTGCGAGGGTGGGAACGCCACCTGCCTCGGGAATAGCAGGGTAGGAATGATTTCGGGACTCCCTGGCTCTTTCAGCTCTCTCTGAGCTGCCCTGGGGTTTGTCACAGGTGTGGGGACAGGGACCCCCGTGGCTGGGCTGAGTTTGACCCCCGGCACATGCACAGGTCACACAGCTTCATACATGTCTGGCACTGGCTCCCCATCTTTTTTTTTGAGTGGTGACTGAAGCCCTGGAGCTGCCCCAGCAGGAGCAGGATCTGTGCGAGAGCAGCAGTGTGAGCCTGGGGGCTCACATCCCATCCCATCCCATCCCATCCCGTCCCATCCCATCCCATCCCATCCCATCCCATCCCATCCCATCCCATCCCATCCCATCCCATCCCATCCCATCCCTGTCCAGCAGCCCTGGGTCCTCTTCCCTTATGGCATCTCTGTCCTGCTGCTGGACACTTAACGGGGTCTCAAAGGGCAAGACCTTTTGTGTTACTAAGGCCAAAAGTCCCCGAGTTCCCTGGGAATTGTTTCTCCCTCCATAGGGCTGCCAAGCACTGCTGAGTCACTGGGATGGTTTTCTTGGAAAGAAGGAAACGATGAGTTCCAAACTAACTCCTGCGTAAGGCTGTTCACGTTTGCTGGTTCCGTTGCGCTGTGCTTCGTGCAGAGAGAACGGGCTGACCTAAAAACACGCTGCAGGAACACTCCCTGAAACAATGCGATGCTAATAGCTGGTTTCCAAGAAAGAGGGGGCTACGTTTCCTCCTATTCTTCCCACCTGCCAACTCAATGCGAAGTTTCCCGCTTGCCTGCAATCCCGGTGTTCCCCCTGGCGAGGCTGCCGGGCACAAGACTTGTGCCTGGGGAGGCAGACGCAGAGTCACCGTGGGCACATGCCAGTGGGTGGCAGCTCTGCCCTTTGCCCTTCCTGCCCGGGATGCTCGTGCTTTCCCTGCCTCCCCTCCTACCCAAGCATCCACCTCTGCTGAGCACGGGGCCAGGCATTCATCCTCTGCAGGAATGGCTCCAGTTGAGCCTCCAATGCTTTCTTTGGCAGCTCTGCTCCCCTGTGTGATTCCTACCAAAGCCACCAGCTTCCAAGCTCACCTCTGGGGACGATTCTTTACCCCCAGGCTGCCCTGAGCTCCTCCTAACAGCAGTGCTCCCCGAGTGGGTGCGAAGCCGGGGAGATGCTGGGATTCCTCGGGCTGATCCAAACCCAAGGCTGCTCTGTAGCTCAGCATCATGTGAGGGTTTCTGCTGGACCTGGATGCTGGTGCATCATCCCTGTCCCACAGCTCCAGGATAAATTGAGCCCTCGGGTCCTCTCCTGCCTTGATCTCCAAGGGTTTGTCTATGCAGAATAGAAGGGAAGTGAGATTATTGCGTCACCTCTGTTTCTGGACAGAACTATGCAAAAAACAGTAATGAAAATGATTCCTTTTAATTTCTGCAGGGACCAGAGGAGCAATTTTCTGAAGTTACTTTTATATGTGAAGTCTTATTTCAAGGGAGTGGAGACTGAATTCCTTTCCAAAGCAGTTTTCCTGGGAGCAGAGCAGCCCTTGGGCTAGTTCTGTCCATCCCTGTGGGGCCAAGAGGAGCTGAGTGCATCGGGGCAGCAACCACACATGTGTGAGGGGGAAGCAGGACCAACAATCCCCTGCCTGTTGCCATCATAAACACCAATTAAAAACAGTAACGCAGGAATTAGTCTTAAATTCTGCTCTCTTTTCCTATCCTCATTTCTTGTGCAACTGCTTAGCATTAAAAAAGCCTTTCTAAGGTTCCTCTCCCAGACATTGCTGGGCCCCAGAGGGGTGGGATGAAGCCAGGGATTTTTCTTTGTGAAAGAACAGCATGTTGGTGGCATTTAGGCCAGAACAGAAGTAAATTAAACATCTAGATCATAAAAGCACCAGAGGATGTTTTAAAGTTGGCTCTTTGCAGCAGTGCATTAGTCGACTGCACAGCTTTACTGTGTAATGAGCAATATATTAATTTATAATTAGTGTAATACAGCTCAACTCAGCAAATAGCTCTGTGCAGCCGGGATGATCCATCAACAGAAGAAGCAGCCCTTTAATGGTTTCCAAGGTTTGCCTGTCCCCTGTAATTGGGAAGCTCAGAATTTATTGTGATGTTTTTTAAGGGATAATTTGATTGCAGCCACACGTCTTTATCCTGCTCCCACTCAAGCGTAGAAAAACCTTTGCAGCTCAGGGTGTGTGAGCTCTCTGCAGGGTCCTGTGGTCAGTGCCTTGCAGACCCCATGAGCTGGGGTGGATGTGGGTTTCCTTTCCAGGCTTGGAGCCCCCAATCCCGTGGGAGGTGTCTCTGCCCAGGGCAGGGGTGGAACTGGATAGACTTTGAGGTCCCTTCCAACCCAAACCATCCTGTGATTGCCAGGCTGGGAATCTCCACTACAGTTCCCTTTTGTCAGCAAAGTCTGAAAGTGAGCAAAATCCTCAGAGCTGGGTGCTCTGTGCTGATACAGCCTGGAGGCACCAGGGCTCCTCTGAGAAAGTGGATGAAGATCTTGAATCTCCATTCAGTGATCCACTGAAAGCCAGGTGGGACAAAACTTCCCTGGGAATACAATGCTGGGAGTTCTGCTTTTTCCAGCTTTAATAAAATGGTTTGTGCACCTCTGCCTGCTCACAGCTGCAGAGAAGCTGATCACAGCGAGGATTTGAAGCCTTTTTGGTGTGCCCAGCACAGCCTCAAACAGCAGCCCTGCTCGCACACCCTGGGTTTCCCTCCTGCAGAAAGGCAGGTTGGTCACCTCGAGAGGCCAGGAGGGCTCCAGCACTGCCTGCTGCTGCCCAGCCCAAGGGAAAAGTGTTTCTTGTGTAGCAGCAGGAGTGCTTGTCACTAAGATTTTCCAGTGTGATTCCTTCTCTTACCAAGCCCATCTTGTTATGGATAGGAACTCTCCTCTCTTCCCTGAGAGATAAGGGGCTCCTGGTGAGTCCCAGCCAGGGGAGGGGGTGATGCTGAAGGCTGCTGGCAAGGAATAAGGACTCAGGGGAGGAGCAATTACCATGTTCACCTCTGTAGGAATTTTAAAGGGAATCAGTTTTACCAAAGTCTTAATTCTTCCCTTGCATCAAAATGCTGTGATCTGGAAAGCAGCAAGTTTGTATTTCTGTTCTGTTCCATCAATAGAGAGCTTGAGTTTTTAGGCTTCCTTATTGAATCATCTGGCCTAATTTAATTGGAATTTGACTGTTGTGAAGGGTGGGTTTGATTGCATTTGCTCTTGATCATTCCCATTAAAACTTTATGATCTGAGAAGTAATCTGTTTGTATTTACTTATCACAGCAACAGGGACCTGAATCGCAGGCGCTCCTTCAAATTACCCAACAAACAGAAACAGCAGCTTTCATTACATATTGATTTTTGGCATTATTATTAAAACCCTCTGATATGAAGAAGGAGACGTGTGCATTTCTTTAATATCTTATTACTGGGGTTTCTCTTAATCTTGTAGAGCTTTTCCCTTTTCTTCTGAGCAACCAAGTCTAATTAATTGGGATTTTACGTAAGGCAATTTTGGCTCTACAAAGGAGGAATAAGAACCCGGGCTGGGAGCTTTTCAAACTGCCCACGTGGGGCTGGTCTGAACAGCAGCCGGGGGTGGGTAGAGGGATGGATGAGTGGATGGATGGGTGGGTGAGTGCATGGATGGGTGAGCGGATTCAGGTAAGGAGAGAGGGACAGATGGGTGGGTAGACAGATGGATGGAGAGTTGGACAGATGGACAGACAGGTGGGTGGATGAGTGGATGGATGGATGGATGGATGGATGGATGGATGGATGGATGGATGGATGGATGGATGGATGGATGGATGAATGGATAGATGAGAGGATGGAAGGACAGACAGACAAATGGATGGGTGGGCAGGTGGATGGATGGGAGGATGGACAGATGAAGAGATGGATGGGACAATGGACAGACCAGAGAATGGACAGATGAGTGGATGGGTGGATGGACAGACAGAGAAATGGAGGGATGGATGGGAGAATAGAGTGGAGGATGGACAGAATGGAGGACAGACAGACCAGAGGATGGATGGAAGGAAGGAGGGCGGGATAGAGGGATAGATGGATGGATGAACCAGAGGATGGACATGGATGGATGGATGGACAGACAAATGGAGGGATGGATGAGAGGATAGATGGGAGAATGGATGGAATGGAATACGGACAGACCAGAGGATGGACGGATGGGAGGAGGGTTGGATGGATGGAGGGATGGATGGATGGACCAGAGGATGCACAGATGAGTGGATGGATGGACAGACAGACAAATGAAGGAATGGATGAGAAGATAGATGGGAGGATGGACAGACCAGAGGAAGGACAGGAGGAGGGATGCGGGGGGGGGAGGGACGGACAGATGGGAGGACGGACGGATGGGAGGATGGATGGATGGGAGGACGGACGGATGGGAGGATGGATGGATGGGAGGACGGACGGATGGGAGGATGGATGGATGGGAGGACGGACGGATGGGAGGATGGATGGATGGGAGGACGGATCCACGGGGCGGCCGGGGGGCGGCGTCGGGCGGCAGGCGGCGCTGCTCCCTTCGCTTCGGCGCTGGCTCCGGGGCCGCCCGGCTCCGCCGCCCCCGCCCCGCGCACCCCGAGCCCCGAGCGGCCCGCGGGCGGCGCCCACCCAGCAGCGGCCATGGGCGGCCCCGGGCGGCTCCCGCAGGTACCGGGGGAGCGGCTGGAGGGAGCCGGGACCGCGGCGGGGAACGGGGAACCGGGCAGGGAGGGACGAGCTCGGCCGGGACCGGGATGCCGGGGAGGGAAGAGCCGGGCGGTACCGGGGAGCAGCGGGGGATGAGCCCCGCCGGGACCGGCCGAGGAACGAGGGAAGGAGGAGCCCCACCGGTCCCGAGGAACGAGGAGAGGAGGAGCGCTGCCGGTACCGGGCAAGGAGCAGGAACGGGGGGGAGCCCCGCCGGTCCCGGGGATCCGGGGAAGGACGATCCCTGGCGGGGAGCCGGGAAGGGGTGAGCCCCGCCGGTGCCGAGGAGCGGGGGAGGGATGAGTCCCCGGGATCGGCATCCCCTCCGGCTCCGGTCCAGGGCTCCGCAGAGAGGGCAGCAGCGCTGTCACCACCCCGTGTTGCCCCGGGAGGGGATGCTGGTCCCTAGGAGGGGATGCTGGACCCTAGGAAGGGATGCTGGACCCTAGGAAGGGATGCTGGTCCCTAGGAGGGGATGCTGGACACTAGGAGGGGATGCTGGCCCTGGAAGGTGCCCGGGTCTGGCCGCAGGGTCCTGCTAGGGGCTGAGCTCTGGCCAGGGGTGTGGGTTACCCCAGTTCTGCCAGCCCTGTGATGCAGGTTGTGGTTTTCAGAGGGTAAGTGCTGCTGGGCTGCTCTGAGGTTACAGCAGCCAAAGCAGCTTCTTCACCCTGGGAGGGGGAATCAAGACCATCTGCTGCCTTCCTGGGGTGCAAGCTGTCCCCTCAGCCAAAGCTCCAGGCAGGGCAGGGTGGGAGATGGGCTTCAGTCTTGTTCTACTTTGTTCCTCTCTGCTGTAACTCCTTCAGCTGGGGTGGACTTGCCTCTGGTCGATGCTAGGCTGGCGTGGGGCAGGGGTGCTCGATCCTGTGCCTCTTGGGGCGGCTCAAGGGGCGCAGGATGGGGAGCAGCGTGCATGGGCCAGGCTCCCCCTCCCCTGCGAGGGGGGCTCAGTGGTCCAGAGGAGAGCACGAGTTGTACCAGTCCCATTCCAGAGAGAGGCAGGGGGGGTCTGTGCCATGGTGCCGGGCAGGGAGCAGGGGTCCCCTCCTCCTGTGCCTTTGGATGCAGTGAGAGGCCTGGGGGGCTGCACACTGTGCCCTGCGAGAGCTGGTCCGTGCTGGGGCACCCACACCCCAGCCCGCAGAGGTGAGATATTGTGTCTCATAGGAAAACCATTTGAGCTGTCAGGACCTTGATTTTCTCCACTGACATGAGTAACTGAGCTGCTGTTGACCTTGGGGTTCAACCCCGTGATGAGCAGGCGTGCTCGGCAGGCAGAGGTTCCTAGCACTGGATGAGCCTGAGATTTGAGGCGTCAGCAGAGCTGACTCCCAAAATGCCAGCAGCGGTGGGATGTGGGATTCATCGGGCAAGGGAGCAGGAAAGGCCAGTGCTCGGGCAGAACTAGAGTTAAAAACTCTCCCGCTCACCTTGGTTGGGAAGGAAACGCTGCAGAGGCTGGAGGAATGAGCAAGGTGCTGGATATAAATCTGTGAAGAGGAGAGGAAGAGAGAGCACGCTTGGGGGAAGGAGTCCTCTGCCTTTCTGTTTGCTCCCCTGCCACCTCACAAGTCAGAGGGCACGTGCCTCGTGGTGCCCTTGCCGGCTTATCTGTGGGGCTGGACCGCAGCGAGTATACCCCAAATAAGAGCTGAAATGAAGTGTGCAAAAGGACTCAGCTCAGCCTGGGGCTCTGGAGCTCGGTCTGGGCTCTCCCGTGGCGGGGTTCCCTTTGCGGGGAAGCAGGGCAGTGTTCAGCGCAGTACGGAGCAGGGGAGGGTGCAGGCGTTACTGCAAGGAGCTCCTATCAGCACAGCTCTGAGTGGAGCTGCTGACCTCCCATCCCGCTCTGCGGCCGCTGTAGCTCCAACTGCCCAGCTTTGCCTGTACCTGAGCATCCTCCGTGCTGCGGCAGGACCCGGGCTTTAGCCAGCCCTGCGGGACCCCAGGCTGTGGGGTTGCTGGTGTTGTCTGCCTGTGCTCAGCAGATGCCAGGATTTTGCTGAGCAGCCTCCACAGGGACCCGCCGGCGTCCAGCACTGCCAGCTTGTCCTCCAGCAGCAGGGTCTCAGGACCCAAACGTCACAGACCGTGCACGGCTGAGCATTTCCTCGCCACCCAGAGCGGAGGATCCAGCGCTCAGCTGGTGTTCCAGCCCTGGAGGAGAAGGGAGATGCCCTCTGCCAAGTCTGCCTTGCTGCTTGGCCCTCTCTTGGAAGGCAGAGCCGTAGCAGATCCTGTGTGATGCTTTCCCAGGGGACTGTAGGGATGTCTCCTTGCTTGTCAGGATCTTTGAAGGCGGCATCAGCTTCTCGGGAGACTCAGCAGCCTCTTCGTGCTGCTGCCGTCGCCTCTATCCATGAAGTTGTGCTTCGGGGCATGGGAAGATCGCCTTCCCTGTGGGCAGCGCCTGCAGACACGGGGCAGGGGGTGCTTGGCAGTCCCAGGGCTCCCTGTGTGGGGCCCGGGGTGCTTGGGGGTCCCAGGGCTCCCTCTGAGAGGCAGGGGGTGCTTGGGGGTCCCAGTGCTCTCTGTGTGGGGCAGGGGGTTCTTGGGCGGGTCCCAGCACTCCCTCTGTGGGGCAGGGGCCAGCTTGAGCTTTGCCAGGTGACCGTGCGGCACGGCAGCGACGTGCAGGATGGTGACAGGTCTGGGTGTGCAGCCTGATCCCTGGTCCTGTGCACAGGGATCCTGAAATGGTCTGAATTTTTCCTTCAGGGAAGTGTTCAAACAAAAGCTCCTTCTCCTGTGGGCAGCGTGACATCTCCAGCATCGGGGAGAGGTTTCTGTGCCTGCTGGGCTCTGGCCGGGTGTCCCCCCCCTGCTCCGTGGCCAGAACGCGGGACACCCGGCACTGCAGAGCCCTGGATCACGCTCGGTTGCACCAAAGCCTGCACCTCCTCTGGCACCAAATGAAGGTGCCCAAGTTCCAAGAAGTGCTGAAACAGCAGGAGAATGAAAATAGCTGTTGGAAAACTGGCAGAGCTGGAGGGCCAGATGTGCACGAAGGCTGACAGCGCCGGAGCTGCAGCGCGGAGGGCTTGTGTCAGCACAGGAACCAGCCAGTGCCAGCCTCCTCCGCTTCCCTCACTCTTTTTCGGGTGGAATTCTGCTAACTATAATTATCCGGCTCTCACAGACCTTTGCAAACAACGCTCCAGCTTGGCAGGACTTGGAGCATAATCTGGTGTGACAGAGAGTCCCTCATTAGGACTGCGGGGCACTGGGACGCCGTCCAGCCAGGCTGTGACGGAGCAGTCCTGGCTGGAGGGTCACAGCTCTACACGTGGCTTTAACGAAGAAAGAGGAAAAGGTCTCCAGCTTCCACAAGTGGCCGAGCTCCCGGGGTCCAGGATGGCAGCACGGGGTTCTCCTGGTGTGCTCGTTTCTGGGAGCCTTGGGGAGGCTCCAGTGTGGGTGATGGCTGGTGCCGGGAAGGATGCGGATCCGCGTGGAGGAACAGTCGCCTCTGCCCCGCTGGCTTCCACCGAGCTTCATCTTCTGAGAGATTTGGGTGCTTTGTGGTTACCCCAGGTCCCAGCTCAGAGCTGAAAGGCAGCCAGCAGCCAGCAAGAAATGGTAATGAAAAATCCCCCAAAATTCCGAAGAAAACATCAGAGAAGATAGAAGGCTGATATTTTCAATCAGAAATCAGAATTAAGTGCTTTGACGTGCTCTTCATTTCAAAATGACATCCCAGGCTGAAAAATTTCCTGTCAGACCAAACAGCTGTAGCTGGCGTCTCATGACGATGGAGGTTGATAACTGTCAAAACAGCGATTTCTGTGAAGCTGCGTTTTCCGATGGGAGTTTGTGTGTGAGCAGGAGCCCCGAGTGCCTGTGCCGGTGTCTCTGTGCCGAGCATCGCTCTGGGGGCACGTCTTGGCCTCAAGCTCCTCGGAGTGCCGTGTGCTGTCCCCGGCTCAGCGATTTCCCTTCCAAGCGCAGCATGGACCGTGCGGGCTGCATTATTGATAACCCTGTGGTTTATTTATATTCCCTGGGCTATGGCAAACAGCTCAGTTTTTCTCAGCTGAATATATTTTGCAGTGGGAGCGCGTCCCTGTCCTGCGTGGAGTGGAGGCGCTCGCTTTTTGGTCCAGCCGGGAGGTTCAGGGACGTCTCCTGGGATCTCTTGCAGGAGGGCTGTGCTGGAGCAGGATCGGTCCCTGGTTACTGGGATGGAGCTGGGAAAGGGGTCAGGATGCCTGTGTGTCCGTGCCCTCCGTGCTTCAGTCTGCTCCTGACCAAGCTGAGCATCCCGCAGCGCTAAGCAGGAGTATTTTCTTACCTCTAAATTATTTTCTAACATAAAATATGTGTTTTTGTCAAGATACTTTTCTCTTTTATCTGGGCAAATGTCAACATTTTTGGTGACATTTTCTGCCTTCTTTTTTTTTCCAGCTGGGAGAATCAAAACGGAAAAAATCACTTTAAATCAGCATTTTTGAATGAAACATTTTTCATTTTGAAATGTCAGTTTAAAATGGAACAATTCATTTTGAAATGCTTCAAAACAAGAAATGCCCTTTTACCACCTCAAATCACTTTGTTTTGATTAAAAATGTCAGTGTTTTCCGTGCCAGCACTTCATCGCAGGAGTCTGTTTCGCTGGCTCAGCCCGGTCCAGAGCACACAGAAATGTGGAAGATGAGTGAAAATCAGAGATCTCTTCTCACAGCAGCCTGGGTTTGTCCAGTGCCCGGACACATCTGATGGTGCCGATGTCGGCGCCGGTGGATGCAGTGGGGCTGGTACGGTGAAGCTCAGCAGGGAGGGAACTGTGGGCAGCCTCCCCATCCCTGCTCTTGTCTTCATGGCCTCACGATAATAAGTGATGCTCCAGCACTGAAGTTTTATGGGGGACACGGTTGTTTGCCCTGGACCTGTTTGGATCCCAGCAGGCGGTGAACAAGGTCCAGGGGCTGTTGCTTCACCTGGAAGATGCTCCTGCCCGCTGAGCCCCAGAGCTTCCACCTGATGAATCACACAGGGGACGTATTTAAAGCAGCCAACAGTAAAAACCAAGTCTTTGGGGAGTTAAATTCTTCCTTACATCAAACTCTGCTCCTTCCCAGCATGTCCTCGTGGGGTAGGATGGTGTGTGCGCTGCCGTGGGGCTGGCCGAGCCCTGGGGACACGGTGGTTGATGCTCCCCAGGTTCTTGCAGCCTGTATCACTTCTTGTGTTTCTCTTTCTCCTTCCAGACGCGCTGATGTCTGCCCGTTGCCAAGACCTGAGCTACCTGAGGTTGGCAGATGCGCAGGCGCTCGTGTGAACCCCAGTAAGAGGTAACTATCCCTTGGCTGGGCTGCTGCTGAGCTGATTTCTTTCCGTCCTGCTGCCACGGCCGAGCCCGTCCAGGGGCAGTAGGTGAATCCCAGACGTGTGCTCTGCTTCCCAGCATCATTTCCATGTGGCCGGGTCACCCTGGTCCCCATGGCTGCGCGTGTCTGGGGCTGCATTGCTGTGTGCAGCTGTGTGGATGTGTTGGGCTGCACCTTCCAACCCTCCTCACCCCTGTTCCTCTGCGCATCTCTTCTTGGTTTTGGCAGAATGAGTGAGAGAGACATACAAAGCCTGAGCAGATGGGTTTTCGTGCTCACTCTCTGCCTTACCACGCTGTGGGGAAGACTGACGCTGGCCTCCACCCATCACAGAAGCCATTCAGGTAGGGGAAGTGATGTCCTCACTGTGTGCATCGTGTTCCTGTGCGTCCCCTGTGTCCCCATGATGCTGGTGGCGCCTTGGGGTCTCCATGGGATGCTCGGGGTGGGGGTTGGGATGTTTGGTGAGGGTCTGTCTCTTGTTTCTGGGCAGGAGGACACATGCAGGTGGGTCTTGGGTCGTGATGTTCACTGTCTGCGGGAGAGGGCTGTTGTCTAGCTGGGAACCAGAGTCTGACGGCCCAGGAGACCTCAGGGTCTGTGTGATGAGGGTGAGTGTGCTGAATACACAGGGTGAATCCAGCAAACAGGAGCTGAAAGGCTCTGCTGTTTTCTCTCTGGTGCCCCCAAGAGACCTATTTCTGAGGCAGTTGGTGCCCTGTGACAGAACGCTTCCCATCCGAGTTGCAATGGATGTCCCAAATCCTGCTCGTGATGTGATGGACGCTGTCTGGTTTAGGTTTCATTAGAAATGCTAGATCTCTGCTTGTAAAGGTTGTCTTGAACGGAATGTAAACTGGTGTAGAATGGAAAGTCTTGCTGGAAAGCGTGGCCTTGGCTCTGGGGTGTTAATTCCTCATTCCCCACAGTGGTTCCCTGTGTGAGGTTGTTGGGATGGTGCTTGTGCGATGGGTGGGGGTTTTGCAGGGGCTACACGAACCCACGGTTGAAATTTGTGTCTTGAGAAGCACTTGAGTAGCCACGCTCAGCCCGTTGTGCCCTTCTGCCTGCTCTGTCCCACGTGGTGGGGATATGGCCCTCGGTCTGAGGTGGGGGCTGCTCTCCAGGATGGGTGGGAGCTGGCACTGCAGCGGGGCGAGTGCTTGGGATGATCCCGGGGTGCTGTGCTCTTTCCCTTGTTGCCCGTGTCTGGAAAAGAAGGCATTTAGGAGTTAGTTTGGAATTGCTGGTGCCCTTGCCTGACCTCACACCTTGCCCTGTTCTAATTCTGTCATTTTTGCCTGGCAGTGAAAGCGGTTCTGATCCTATAATCCCCATCCTCCTTGTTTAAAACCAGAATGTATCTTCCTGAGTGGCTCCCGCAGCCAGCAGGCAGGCAGGTACCAGCCTCACCCTCTTTCTAACCTGTAGCGGGTGCATGAGAAGATAAAACTCTGGGTCATTGCTGGGATGATGTTTGGCACCAGCTCAGGACTCTGTGGCATTCGGGCTCAAGCCGGAGAGCCCTGCTCCTCGCTGGCAGGGAAGAGTCAGACCTGGCATTCGTAAAGATGTGACTCACCTAGGTCTAAAGTGCAAAAGCCCCAGTGTCTTTGCATGGTGTGAATTATGTATAAACCTCACTTCGTACGTGAGGAGACAGGCTGTGTATCCACGTGCTCTCCTGTGCTCGCTCACCCAGACTCATCCACAGCGGATCAAGCTTTCTGCTTTTTATTCAAGCGGGTTCTCACCCACAGCAAAGAGGGCACAGCAGGAGCAAGTAGTTAAAAGCTTCACTCCACTCTGCGTCTCTATGAACACGGTTCTGTTTCTGCCTGCCTGGGTTTCCTGGCACTGGAAGGACATTGTGTAGCTCTGCTGGCAGCTGCCTTCTCTCCCGGGATTTCCATGGGCTCAATCAGGAATTCCGAGGCTGCTTGCTAATTTCCAGGCTTTGTTTTCTGGTTGCCTACCCTCGGCTTTTGCTTCATTTGGGATGGTTTTATAGGTTATACAGGAATGGTTGGACTCGATGATCCTGTGGGTCTTTTCCAACCTAGTGATTCTGTGGGTTTTGGTAAAGGTTATGACTGAAAAGCACTTTCATAAGGTTGTTGTCCTAGGAAGCCCACTGCTACGTTTCTGCTTTCAGAGCCCCTAAACTCAGAGCTCCCCCCGTGTGACCCTCTGTGAGCATCCAGGGAAACACCACACTGCAAATATCCAGCTGTGGAAATGGGATCTCATCCCTCGTGCTCCCCTAGCACACAGGGAACGCTGCTGTGTCCAAGTGGAGCGGTGCTTCCCAGGGAATGGGCTTGGATGTAAACAGCCACATGAGTCAAGTGCAGAGATTAGGTTGTTTGGAAAGGAACAGGAGGCTCCTCAGTGAAGAATGATTCACCAGTGATTTAATCCCCCTTATATCGTGGTGAGCTCTACATCATGAACAAGGCTGAGCTCTACATGTTGAGCAAGGCTTGCCCCGCTGGAGAGAGCTCCCGCAAAGGTGATCCCAGCATCTTCAGCTGAACCCCGCTAATGCTGATAATCAAAGTGCCATCTTTGCCTTCATTCACACTCCTCACTTGAGCCCAAGCAGAAGGAAAGGTGCTTAACGAGCCAGGATTTGCTCTCAGTGAATGGAGAGATTCTGATGGCAACTGGCCAGAGTGCTGCTGCTCAGAGGGAAGACGCCAGCGCTGTGGCGTTCATTTGTGTAATGCTGCTGCAAGACTCCCTCTTGCTTGGGGAGCTTGGTTTCTCCATCATGCGCAGCCTTTGAATTGGGATGGGACATTTTCCTGAGCCACCTTGGTTGGGCAGGAGCTGTGCTGGGTGTGTGGAAGCCCCGCTCGGTGCCGCGGGGGCAGGCAGGTTGTGCTGGGAGCTGGATCCTCCAGCTGCAGGCTGCCTGTGCAGGTCTGTCTGTCGTACAGTGGCAGAGTCAGCACCGTCCAGGCACTGGGTTTTGTGCCTGCGAGTGTGAAGTGGTGGGATGTGCATGGGCAGTTCATGGATGTGTGCACACTTGGATGTGCAGCCAAGGGGGACGGAGTGTGAGCCAGAGACCTGAGATGACAAGGTAGTAAAAAATCCCCACTGATGAGCAGTGATAATGAGCAATAAAAACAAGCCCGCTTCGCTCCAAAACCCTCTTAAATAATACATGCATCTAAGGCAGGAGTGATTTTAAGGCTTTAATTATTTAGTGAGTATTAGTAGGAGAGTTGTTGCAGGGCATGGAGCACAGATCGCTCACACCAGGGTCTGCCCGGGGCTGCCTGTAAGCCGCTCGCTGCCCTCCGAGCCTGCGGCTCCACTCCCAGACAGGGCTGGACTTCTCCCTCCCAGGCTCTGCCGTGCTGCGCCAGGACACCCAGAGCCATTGAACAGGACTCTGTGCCCAGGAGGAAGGGGTTTCAGTGTAGAGGGCTTGGGCATTGCCTGGCAGTTACCTGCACTCAACTTTATTTCACAGATCCTCGCCCCTGAGCAGACTGGTATTTTACACTGAGCATGTGGAGCCGTGCCCGTGCCTCCCCGAGACACAAAATGTGTCATTGCAGGTTATGCCATAAAAACCTGTGTCCTGCTGCTCACTTAAAGGTCACCCCAAGCAGGAGAGTTGTTTTGTTTTATTTTTGCGTGCAGGATTCAAAAGCCTTGTGCCCTTACGATGCTTTCATGTTTCCATGAGATAAGAGTGTTTCACAAAGGGTTCCAGTGGAGAAATACCAGAAAAACGGGAGAAGCATGCCAGAGGCTCTGGAACTGGTCCCAGGCTCTCTGGGGCTTTCCTGCTCTCGGTATTGAACACATCATCCACCCGCTTTGCATTTCCAGTCGGATCTGGTTCAGAGTTCCCTGCTCCTCAACACAAGGAGAAGCAGCCGCAGGGATCTCCCGAGGAGCCCTTCGCTCTCCTTGCACTCAGCTCTGGCTCTTGGCTCGCTCTTCCTAGGCTTGGCATGTAAAATCCCGGCATGACCAGGAGCTGGGAGTGTCCCTTGGCACTGCTCCCCTGCCAGCTCCCACTGACACGGGGCTGCTCATCGTTTCTGCAACGAGGAACCTGCAAGGCCTCTTGCTGCCATCCTGGGAATCAACATATTTGATGCCGAGGGATTTGTCTGTGTCCGGTTACAAGCCCCAAACCCCTGAACTCACTTGGATGCGGGGTCCACAGCTCTTGTGTCTGGTGTGCCTCGTGCTGCCTGCGGGCGCGGGGCTGGAGAGTGGGAGACTCTGGTGTGCGGGGAGCTGAGATGCTTCACCCCAGGTGGAGTGGCTCTCGATCAGGGATCAGAGCCTGTGGTGCTCTCCTCTCTCCATCACAGCCTGCAAGAGTGGATGCTCCGTGCCTTCCTGGTGCCCGTAAGGCAAGAAAAGCCTGCGGGATGCTTCCAGCCTAATTGTGTCCCAGGGTGGGATGTCAGACGTTTACAGACCTGTAGGCAGATGAAAGGATTTCACAGCCTGAGAGAGGACATGGTCTCGGGAGTGTGTGCTGCTCAAGCTCTGCTCTCAGCAGAGTCTCTGGGATCCTGGCTAGTGCCAGGAGGCTCCCTGACCTCCGTGCTGTGATGGTTTGGCTTTGAGCTAGTCATTGTTTGAATCCTGGGGTGGAAGAAGGCTGCGCGGTGGGAACAGCGTGGCCGTGGGCGAGGGGTGTCTGCCCACGTGCACGGTGCTTATTCCCAGCAGCTCTTCCCAGGCACTGCCGTTTGCTGTCTGACCCCTGGCTCAAAGGAAAGCATTCTGCTTTTGAGGCAAAGCCAAGGCTTTCTAAACCTTGCTGCTCTGAAGCTCCCAGCCCGACGCAGACCTGCACCCCTGGTACCGCTCAGCTCATCAGAGCCCCGGGCTGCAGCCAGCAGGGCTGGAGCACAAACCAGAGTCTTAGCGAGAGCATCTCTCACCTGCTGTGAGGTTTTGCCCACAGGAGCCTATAGGAAAGCTGGAGAGGGGCTCTGGATCAGGGAGTGCAGGGATAGGGTGAGGGAAACGGTTTTCAGCTGAAAGAGTGAAGATTGAGATGAGATCTTAGGGAGAAATGTGAGGAGGCCCTGGCCCAGGCTGCCCAGAGCAGGGGTGGCTGCCTCATCCCTGGAGGGATTCAAGGCCAGGTTGGATGGGGCTCGGAGCCCCTGATCCAGTGGGAGGTGTCCCTGCCCGTGGCAGGGGTGGGACTGGATGGGCTTTGAGGTCTCTTCCAACCTGAAGTGTCCCTTCTGCGCTGGTGGGAGCTCCTTCCTCGTGCCGGTGTGACCTGCAGGGACACATGGTGCTGTTGGGCTCCGTGGCTGGTTCCAGCGCTGCCGACACGCGCTGACAGCAGCAGTGAGGTGGAGAGGAGAATGTTTCTTTATCTCCCTGCTGCACCTTTTTGAGCAAATTAAAAGGGCTTTGGTGTGTAAGCGAACTCGTATTGCACGGCTGTAATGAGCGATTTCTCAGTTCTGCCTGGCTCTCCCTCTGCTGAACCTTTCTAAATTAGTTGGAAATGAGAAGCTGGAGAGCAGGAGGGAGAAGGAGCAGAGGGATTGCCTGGCCCTTCCTCCTGGGAAGAGCTCTGCTAAGGAAGCTTTGCAGGGAAACTTCTATAAAAGCAAGTGAAAACCACAGCTATGTGTGAGCACTGAAGCTGGAAGGTACAAAAATCCCATACTGGGACAGAGAGTGGCTGTGTTGGGCTGTGGGGGGTAGCTAAGGGGCTCCTCGCAGTCTTAGATTGGAGTGTGGTGGGAATGTGGGTTCATGGTCAGCCAAAGCCTCTGCTTGTTCCTCAGATTACTTGGAAAATCACATTAACCATAAAAACAGGGCAAAACTGGTCACATTCATTCTGTAATGAGTTGCTTTCCCTCTCATTTTCACGAAAATCTACTAGTTCTGTGTAAAAAAAAATAAAGGAAATTATCATTAAAGCTGAATTATGGCAGCATTAAAAAAGAGAGGATAAAATTTATGGTCAGAGGTGCTATTACAGAGTGCTTCCAGGATAGGTAATGGTGTAATTATAATAGGCAGAAATGGGAGTGATTGTCATTAAAAGAAAATTGCCATGAAATAACAATAAACAAACCCAAACTGAAGCCGTGGTGGTTGCCCAGCCCGTCCTGCCCACGTGCTGGGGGGGTCACAGGGGTGTGCGGCTGCGGGTCCCTGGTGGAGCAGGCTGCGAGGGACCAGCAAGAGTCATCTCTGCACAGGTTCATGTTAGGATGTGGCTGTTCTGCACAGCCACGAGTGTCTTAGCCCCAGGCTGGTGGCATCGCTGGAGAGTGGGTGGCAGCCCTGCACGTCCCGCTTGCACCCCACACCAAGAATTCCTCCAGTGTCTGCGAGGGGCCGAGGACGCGCTCCAGAGCTGCGGGTGCAGAGCAGCCGGGTCTGACGCCGTCGTGCGTGCTCCTCTGCAGGCGTTTCTCGATGGCAGAAGCACAGCTCCCCTGTCCTCCTCGCGGCCTGGCTCCTGCATGCTGCTGAAATCCAAGCGTGTTCCCAGTGACCCAGGGGATGTCTCGGTGCGTGGCTCTGCGCTCGCTCCGCTGTGCTCGTTAAACAGGACCTGCAGGGATCACCCGTGCCCAGGGCAGGGGAATGAAGTCTCTCCAGCCCTGTTCGGCTCATTTGTATTGCGCTTGTGTGGGCCATTACCCAGCGAGAGTCATTGATTTGCGATGCTAACTAGCTCCTAAACCCAGATCCCAGAGGTGATAAGCCAGCACATTAGTTTTCTTTCTTCCTTAATATTTTAATGGCGCTGGGAGGGGGAGCAGTGAAGCAGCTCGGATTTCTGATGAACACAGTGACATTTCTGTGTCACCGCAGGGCAGAATCACCATCCTGGTCCTCCTGCTGCAGCAAGAGGATGGTGTGTGATGGCGAGAGGAGAGCATTGGTTCTGCCTGGGGTCGGAGGTGGCTGGCGCTCTGAAGCCAAGGGCAGCACAACGCACCATCCCCTTTTGTGGCAAAGTCTGCATCTCGTTATCAGCTGCAATTAATTGATGTGCTCATTCAATTCAGTGCAGTTCTTGGCATGGGCATGGCGTGAGGCTGCTAATTTTGCTGGGTAGGATGGGTGTGAGGAGTAGGAGCTGGGATGCTGGAGGTCTGGAGCAGGATGGGCAGTGAGCGGGAGGTGGCCGGGGGGCTCTGGGGCTCAGCCCTGCATGAAGGTGGCTGTTTCTCCTCCTGCAGTGCACGTAGAGCCTGGCACCTGCGAAGTCATCGCGGCTCACAGGTGCTGCAATAAGAACAAGATCGAAGAGCGCTCTCAGACAGTGAAATGCTCCTGCTTCCCAGGGCAGGTGGCAGGGACGACGCGAGCGGCTCCTTCCTGCGTGGATGGTGAGTACCCCGCAGCCGTGAGCCGGTGCCGTGAACCCCCTGCCCACACCTTCCCCATCGGTCAGGCTGCTGGGAGCTGCCATTTCCCTGGGATTCACAGAGGAGACCTGCTCAGGGGAGACTACAGCTGAGCAGTGGGGGACAGGGAGCAGTTTGGGGCCACTCTCCATTGATGAGGCTCAGTTACGGCGCTCCATGCAGCCCTGGGCTGTGAGTTATGGAGCTCCAGAAGTTCAAGCTCCTCCAGAGCATCGCTGCACTGGGGCCAGGAACCGCAGCACCCATCCCTGCTTGTCTGCTCACCACACTGCTGCAGGGGGAGGCAGGGACGTGACTCCAGCCCCATCACCCACAATGAGCACTGAGCAAAGCTCCAGCCATGTATATTTTATCAAATGGCATCACAGCCGCAGGTTCTGCCAGCGTGGTATCGATTCGCTTGACAGCCGGTGTCCTGTGAGCATGGTTGTGTGCACCAAGAAACGTCAGGATGAATTGTCAGGTTTTGTTTGGCCCAAACACCTCGTGTGGATCGTCTTTCCAAAGAGAGGGGAGCCCTCTCTGGTTACCCACGTTGGGGCTTCAATTATAAGAGCCTAACAGAGTTGAGCAGAGGTAAACAATCCCTGTGCCTCTGTTAGAGGAGCCTGCAATGGATTAGTGAGCAACATTCCCCGTGCCGCTGCCTGGCGCTGACGCCCTCCTCTCCACCAGCATCCATCGTGCTGCAGAAGTGGTGGTGCCAGATGGAGCCGTGCCTCGACGGGGAGGAGTGCAAGGTGCTGCCTGACCTCTCGGGCTGGAGCTGCAGTAGCGGCAACAAAGTGAAGACGACCAAGGTATGTCCCTTGGCAGGGTGGCTGTGACTTCTCCAACCTGAGCATCCCCGAAGAGTTCGTCATCTCCAGGGCGTGTGCCATTTGTTAGGGATGCACGAAAGCAGAGCAGAGGCTCCAGGCTGTTCTCACAGGTGCTGGAGGCAGCACAAAGCCCCAGTGGGTCCCACGGCTTTGCTGATCGATAACTCGAGTCTCAGGGAGGAGGGCATTGCGTGGCTCAGCCCGCAGGCAGCCGTGCTGGGGATGTTACCGTACCAGCCCAGGGCTGCTGAGCCGTCCTGGCTGCTACCCAGCATCTCCCACTGCTCCGGGGCAGAGGTTGCTTGGTGCAGCCCTGAATCCATCACCGCTCCCCCGTCTGAAGCAATCGGCTGTGACAGAGCGCTACATGATTATTATTTTCATGGCTTGCTGAATGCCCCAAAGAACAAGGTATAATTAAAATTTTATCAAACTCATTAGTAATTACATATATGCCATGCTTAATCAGTTGCATAATTTTATAATCATTGTTCATACTGTTGAGTGCAATTATTCCTATGCCTTAGTTTTTCTCACCCCGCATCCCCTGCCATAAAATCATCGTATTAAGTGATGCTGGGAGTTTTTTTCATTCCTGCTATTATTTTTGTGCACAGAAAGTGTTTTTATGGACATCCCAGAAGATTCCTTTGACCCTGGGAACCCATCACCAACCAGTAACTGCAACTCTACATTTAGCTCCTTTTCTTTTTTCCATCTGAATATTGTTTATTCATTATCAAAGCTCTGGCTTTGCTGACCTGGGCTCTCACTGGGGTCCCTTCCTGTTCTGCTCTCCTCCCTTGTCCAGCAGCCTTGGCCTCCTCAGGCATCTTCCTGGCACCCCTTGGGGGTTCCTTGCCCTTCCCTGAGGAGGCTGCATTCTGGAAATGCAGACCTGTGTTTTCAGAAGGATTCTGGGTGCCCCATTAGGAGCTGTGCTGAGGGAGATGGATTTCCTCCTCCTGGTCCCCTCTGCAGAACAAAACCCCAGGGGAAGCTGGAGCGTGGGGTTCACAAACAATCCATAAGGTGAAATACAGCACAATTCCCCCAGTAAGTGAATGCAAAGAGCAAACCATATTTGCATCTCCTGAGGCTCTTTGCTGACAGCTCATGGGTGGAGAAATCAGCCGAGTGTGTCGATAACCAGCCAGCTGTGCACGGATTGACCATTTCCATTAGCAGGTGCCTGCCCACCCTTCTGCTCTGCCCGCAGGTCACGCGATAGCGTCCGTGCAGCTCGGCGGTGCCTGACCAGCCCTGGCACAGCTCCACAGAGCTGGCAGCAGCAGGATGTGCTCCAGCCAGCGTCTGCGCAGCTGGGATGCTCTGGGGCTGCTGTCCCACTCCTGCCAGCAGGACCCTGCCAGGTACCGGATCAGAGCATTCACTGAGCTCTGGCTTCCCAGGAGATGGCAAGTATGGGACTCCAGCACAACAGCAAGACTCCTGCCACTCCACGGTCCCCCTCCTGCCCCAGGGAGACACTCACCGACCAAGAAATGGGCTCGTTTCCCACCCTCTTAAATAAAATACTCCAGTGCTGTAAGAGCTGTTGACAATGCAGACAGAGAGAGTGGTCCCCTGAAACGGGCTGTATTCTGAAATAGCTGAAATCCTTACTGTGTGTCACCTTTCCCCAGCTCCCAAGACGTTGAATTGGGGTCGCTATCAGGAATTGGGAAGCCAATGGTTGTGTGAAAGCCTCCCTCATCTGGCTTGTGGCTCCTGGGCTGCTGGTTTCCCAGGAGCAGGTGCTGGGCTCTGAGCCTGACCTCGCATCACCCGGGAGCCGCTGCAGCCCCGGAGTGTTGTGCTTGCCCTCTCCCAGGACCTGGCTGCTGCAACTACACGTGGCAGATGCAGCGGCGTGGCCGGGGCTGCCTGACACCTCATCGGCCTCCGAGATGGTGAAATGTCTCCATGGAGCATGCTGCTGGCTTCTCCTTCCTCGGTCACCGCATTAACCAGGCTGCGAGTTTCATTAATAGCTGTTCTCCGCCGTGCAAGTCCCAGGCACCGAGTTTCTGCTTGTGTTTGTGATCCAATTTTGGATACCGTGTGGGGGAAGCCCTCGGGTCTGGTGATCCTGACCCTGCGCAGAGGCCCAGACCCAGCCAGGCTTCGTTGCTTTAATTAAAAATAAAGGAAAATGTACCATCTCCTGGCCCTGAGCTCGTGACCTTCTCCAGGATGCATCATCTCCCCTGGAGCGGCGACTCGAGGGATGGGAGCCCTGGTGTCAGTGGGGCTGGGGACCACGGAGCTGCTGCACTCGTGGGGCTGGTGGCACATGGCCTCAGCAAAGGCATCACTGCGGGGAGCGGGGCCAATGCCTCCCAGGCCCCTAGCCCCGCTCTGTGACACAACAGGGATTCGAGCTGGCTCGGGAGGGCCCGGGCGCAGGAGCTGGCACAGGGGCTGGCAGCGCTGCCCGGGGATGCTGGCGTGCGTGCAGCCTCCGTGCTGCAGCTGCCACCAGCACTGCTCATTATTCAAGCGTTTTTTTAATGGGGCACGTAATCCCGGCTCCAGATGTGATGTAAATACCAGACTGTGAAATAATAAATTCATTTTAATCTCTGAAAAGCATCTTTTCATTCAGCAGCGAAGGGAGGCACTGGGAGCACTTCTCTCACCGACCGGACCCGAGGCGCAGGGTCTGGGGCTCTGCCCTGGCCATTCCAACCCCAACAGGCTCCTGCAGTGGCAGCCGCTCTCATTACTCATGCAACTGTCTAATTCTCTGGCTCAATAAAACCTTTTGGCTGAGACTTACAGTCCTTAATTACTCGTTGCATTAAAAAGGCACGCTCTTTCATTTACCCGAACCGCAGAGGAACAGTTCAGGCGATGCTCAGTGGGTGGATTCTCACCTCGATGTCGCTGGTGTTGCTGCAGGGATGAGTCTGCCCACGTCTTTCCACTTTCACTTGCTGAGATCTGACCAGAAACAACCCTCTCCAGCTCCTGAGGGCAGGTAGCTGAGCCTCAGGGCTACGGCCACTGATGTGTCCTGTCACAAACCCTGTGTGGCTCCTGGGTCACCCAGCAAAGGGCTTTGGAGCCTTGGCGAGTGTTTGGATGCAGGTTTTGTTATTATCCACTGCAAGGATGGAGTGGTTTGAGGAGCAGCAGCTGCCTGTGGCTGCCCCTGCACCCAGGACCATCGAGCTCTCCCAGCATCGCTGAGCTGCTGGTGGGACTGGTGGGACAGCACCGACTGCGTGGTGGATCTCTGTCCTGGCACAGACCGAAAATACCCGAGGGACGGCTTTCTTCTGTCAAAGGAGTGAGATGCGCCCACACCGTGGGTTAGGAGGATGGATGCACAGCAGGAGCCTCTTTCCCAGGGGAGAAAAGACTGAAGCGGACAAAAGATATGGAAAAAAAATCCAGCGTCAGCTTCCTGTACCTCTGCTGATGCAGAGCCAGGTCTGGTGGGACATCTTACCGGTTAACAACAAACAGAGGGAGGAGAAAAAAACAATTCAGGATAATTGGCAAGAGATTCCTCAGCACAGAACAAGAAGAGAGTCAGTCCTGGGAACAGCAGGAATTGTCCCCCATGGAGGGAGGTGAAGGGCCAGGGATGGGACAGGGTTCCCTGTGACCCGCTCTGGGCCTGGCTGAGGCAGTCGAGCTCGTCCATCCAGTGTTGTTCACAGTGCAAATGGCTTCATAGAATGATGGGATGGTTTGGGTCAGAAGGGACCTCAAAGCCCATCCAGTCCCACCCCTGCCATGGGCAGGGACACCTCCCACTGGATCAGGGGCTCCAAGCCCCATCCAGCCTGGCCTGGAACCCCTCCAGGGATGGGGCAGCCACCCCTAACCTGGGCAGCCTGGGCCAGGGCCTCCCCATCCTCGCAGCAAAACATTTCTCCCCAAGATTTCACCCCAATTTCCCCTCTTTCAGATCAAAACCATTCCCCTTATCCTATCCCTGCACCCTCTGATCAAGAGCCCCTCCCCAGCTTTCCTGGAGCCCCTTTCAGTGCTGGAAGCTGCTCCAAGGTCTCCTTGGAGCCTTCTCTTCCCCAGGCTGAGCAACCCCAACTCTCTCAGCTTGTCCTTGTATGGGAGGTGCTCCAGCCCTTGGATCAGCTCTGTGGCCTCCTCTGGACCCCTTCCAGCCCCTGTCCCTCTGTGCTGAGGACTCCTGAGCTGGATGCAGGGTTCCAGGTGAGGTGTCATGATGACAGCTTGGAGAGAGCAGGCGTTGGTGCAGGATGCAGGGCTTGGCAGTAGAAACTAGTGTTTCCCTCTTGCCTCTGCTGAGTCAAAACCAGCCTGGTGGAGCCCTAGATCCCCTAGGTTTGTGCCTTCAGCCCCGACAAGGGGCTTGGCAGCAGAAACTGCTGCTTCCCTCGGGAGAGGAAGGGGCAGAGGAGCCGTGCGTCCTGTGAGCTGGGAGGAAGGGAAAGGGACCTGGGGATGGGAAGGGGTTAAATCTGTGGTGGGAAGGCAGTTGGGAGCAATGGGCAATAAGGGCCCAGGAGAGCTTAAATAAAGGAGGGAGAGAGGTGAGTGCTGCTGCTGCTGCTGGAGTGAAGTTGCTGCTGCTGGAGCAGGTAGTGCTTGTACTGTTTCTTGCTGTTGTTTGTGCAGAAGCCGGGCTGGACTTCCCTCTCTACCAGGCGTCTGGTGGGGTGGTTGAGCTGAGGACTATGACGGGATGGTGCCTTGGGTGCTCCATTCCCTTGTGTCCATGTGGGACTGTGCTGGAGGGCAGGGATCTTGGGATCCCAGCCTGGGAGCAGCACCCTGACCCAATTCCTTGGAGCTTGGTCTTGGCACAGCAGTTCAGTAGCTGATGTGGAACTTGTACAAGCAAGTCATCGATGGGGCGATTAGTCAGAGCAAACTGTCACAGTTAAGGTACTTCTAATATCTCCCTGGGTATTATAATTACACCCCATTCAATTAGTCTTAAGAAAAAAAGCCTTTTGTGTTAAGGTTTGGTACAAGATTATTAGAGAGTGAATTAAAAGACAAGGATTCCATTTTACTTCACAATAATAAAGGCATAATGTATAAAATACCCCAAAATCATAAGCTGGCTAAATTTAGAGCTGTGCTAGGGGGTGAAATGAAAGGTAAAATGAAACCCTTTGAGCGGCTATGATGCACAGTGCAAGGCGGGTATTATCTGAGAAATAAGATGGAAACATAATTAACCACCCGGCTTTATGCTGAAAGCTGGCAAATTGAAATGGGAGACAAAATTAGGTGAAATTGCAGAGCAGGCTCATTTATTACAGCTTTATAAATCAGTGCTACCTGTCTGCAGTAATGCAAAGCTGTTCCAGAGCAGGAGCTTTCCAAGAGATGCTGCTGGTGGAGGCTGCACCTTTTCCAGGCTGGGGCTGGGCAGCCCCATCAGCCGTAGGCACTGTGGAAGGAGCTGATGACCCAGGAGCAGAGTCCTTGGTGCCATTTCCCTCAGGAGCTGCAGTGGGTGCTGGCTGAGGCTGGTCTGTGTACCAGTGACTTGCGTTCTGTGGCATCTTGCAGCCCCACTTCAGGGCTGGAGGAACATTTTGTTTCACTTGCTTTAATCTTCCTCCTTTCTGACTTAATTGGAAGAACCCTCTGCCACCTTCACCCTGCTTGTGTGGCTCAGTCTGCACCTCTCTGGCCACTTGGCTTGTTGCTGCCTTTGCAGGGGATTCGAACAAGGACAGGAAGGCTTTATCCTTTCCAAAAGCATCAATATTTTTCCTAGAATCACCTCAGCTATGGAAAAAAAATCACCATGCAACTCCTGTGCTGTATTTAGGAATTGACTTATTGGATGAGAGGCAGAGCCCATCTCCAGACTGAGAGAGTTCGGGTTGTTCAGCCTGGAGAAGAGAAGGTTCTGGGGAGACCTTAGAGCAGCTTCCAGTGCTGAAAGGGGCTCCAGGAAAGCTGGGGAGAGGCTCTGGATCGGGAAGGGCAGGGATGGGATGAGAGCACCTTCGCCATTGCCCTGCATGTGGTGGGACTCTGTTAGAGTGGCCAAGATAAAAATACAACAGCACAGCGTTTGCTCTGGTTAATAAGCTATGATGGGGCTGTTTGAAGCATTAGATGGCTCTTCCAAAAATGTGTCCTCATGTTTTATTAAAGTATGCATTTGTGGAGATGTTCTTGAGGGAGCCGATAAAATATTCATTCAGCTGTCGCTGTGCAATAAAAGCAGAGTCAGGGCATGAACTGCGTGGCTGGGTGCCCTGCAGACCTGGCCCTGCCCCAGGAGGGTCCCCAGGGATGGTGGCTCTTGCTGCCACCTACTCAGGGACCCCAGCCACATGCAGTGCCTCTGGCAGAGCCCACTCTGCAAAAACCCCTTGCTTCATCTGGCCCTTGGCTTTGGGAGATCTGAGGGAGGCTTTGGCTTGCCTAGGGCTGTGATCGCCCCAAAACACCAGCTTGGGGCTCGTCCTTCTGCTCCACATCCAGGCAGGTGATGTGAACAGCCCAGGGGTTCAGAGGTGGCTCCACGTGTCCCCCCCAAGCCATCAGGAGACCAGAGCCCCAGATGTGGTCATTGCTGCTGCCCCCAGGCTGGCAGCTCCTGTCCCTTGTTTCTTCTTCCCAGCATGGCTCCATCTTCAGATTTGTAACCCTGCAGGTTTGGAAGAGCTGGATGCTCAACAGGGAGGTTGTACGGGCAACAGCTCCTTCTGGACAGTCTCTGTTTACCAACTTCATCCAGGATTAAAGCAGAGTCTCATTTTTATAAAGTGATTTCTAATCTTGTTTCCCTGCTGGGGGGGGGGGGGGGGGCTGCAGCAGCCAGAGCAGAAACGGAGCCGTTGGCTTGGATGAAGCAACGAGGGCAAATGCAATTTAATTTGCGTTTCCCAGTTTGTTGTTAATCTCCCGATTTACCATGGGTATTTGGTTTCTGTAGCATTACTTCATAATAAAGGGATTAGCCAGGACCATGGGTCTGCTCTTTGATGCTCGTCTGCTGGGGATTACTGAGGCATTTTGCAGTTAGTTAATGGGTCAGGTGGGTAAAAAGGAGAGTACAGGTATGATTTCATTGACATTTGCAGGAGAGTTCTATCAGTGATCTGGAGCTTGCCCCCCTGGCCCGTTTGATGTCCCCTGTCTCATGAGGGTCCCCATCCTCAGCCCAGAGGCTCGGAGCCAGAAGCAGGAGCTGCTCTCCGGAGAGGATCTGCTGTGCTGCTGCGGCTCAGGCAGCACTTTTGCCATGAGGACCAGGGAAAGATGCTCTTGGGAGGTGAACTCTGTGCTGGATGCAGGAGCACCAGGTCACCTTGGCAGCTCCCGTGCTGGGGATGGGCATTTAGAGCTGTGAAGCTCGTGTTACGGCACGCAGACTGGTGCGTCTGTGTCCCAGGGATGCAGAATCAGGCCCAGTCTTCATCAATGGTTCCCTTGGGGCAGGGCAACCTCTCCTACCCTTGCCTTACTCCCCATGGATGTGCCAGCCTGGGCTGCACCTCGAGCCTTGCAGAGCAGGACTGGCACCTTCCTTGCTGGCACCTTCTCTACCTCGTGAGAAGCACCATGAGCAGGGAGATGTAGAACTGATTTATTGTTAACATGATCCACTGCATGGAGCCAGTATCAAGTAACGATCCAATTAAATACTTGTGGATACCTTCATATCAGTGAGCTCTGCGTCAATCAATTATTTAAATGCCCTGGGAATCATGCCCTTTGATTATTAAAGGGGCTGAAATCCTGTTACATTGATAACAATAATAAATATTGTGGGTGCTCCTTTCTTTAAGAAAGTGATTCCATGAGCTGTGAAAGGAAGGAGCTGCAAGGCTGGGAGGATATGAATATGGATCAGTGGGATTATCACATGTACCAGCACCAAGGGACAAAATTAAGGAGTGTTTAAAATTCTCTGCAAAGACAAAATATGGAATATGGAAACTTTTGCAATCATTTATAGAAATGAAATTTTGATTAGAAAGCCAGGATCATGCATATGTTATTATAGCAGACCTGGGGGCCAAAGAGTGTGTAGAATCATGGAATTGGCAGTGGATGGTGGGGGACAAGCCAGTCGGGGAGAGGGTGAGCAGTGGGGTTGGGCTGGAGGGGGTTTGGGTGTGACAATGAGCTGTCCTGGCTGAGGAGTCACCCCTGGCCAGGGGGTCTTTGAGCCACCCTCTGCTTAGCACTCGGCCCCACGAGTGCAGTGCAGGGGAAGAGAATCTTTCTTCAGTGTTTTCTGCTCTTGGATAGTTTATAAATTGTTTAAGCAAGCGGAAGATAATTAACTCTAATCAATCTGGATTCTGCCCAGGCTATAGCTCTGCAACAGCATCGGTCTTACTAATTCCTTAATATTACTAACGCGGTATTCAGTGAGTTCAACAACACATTCAGGGAATCTGGCATTGAGTAATAGATGTAAAGTGATTGATTCTGAGTTGAAAAGCCCTTCGGTACTGTGAATCTTGCTGTTTTATTAATCAAATTATCACTGTTAGGGCATTCAAGAAGTAACAGCTCAGTCTTGCAGTGAAATTTCCTCATTACACTGATGGGTTATTTTTGGATTGTATGAGAGAGAACGCTGTTTCAAGAACATCAAGAGAGAAATTTAGGCTAAATTAACAACATTTCTGATAAACAGCTATTTAGTTTTTAGGGTGAGGTTAAAAGCCTGGTGGAACTAGGGTTTGGGCAGGAGGAGGGAAGCTGCCTGGCCAGCCAGAATTAACTCCCTGGTAAATGCCAGCTGTTCTTTCTAAAGCCACCAGCTAGCTCTGTCTCTTGTTTTCCAGTCATTCCACTCTGCGAGTCACAGAAACCCAGGGAAATGAAAAGGTGAGGATGCATTATTGATTAATTACCTCCTCATCTCCCAATGGTTATTGAGCATGGCTGGGAGTTTGATGAATTACACCTCAATTTTTGTGACTGATATGCAATTTGATTAATGCAGTTTTGCAATGCTCCTGTCAGAAGGTGAGGTGGAGGCTGATTCCAGAGCCTCGCGAAAGGTGATGGTGTCGTGTTTGTGGTAATTGATGGCATTTGTGAGCAGTTTGCCAAAAAACAATTAAGTGGTGTGATATTTTGTTTGAAAGGAACACAGGGTTAATCAGCTGAGCTGAAGGTGGAGAATCACCTCTTAGCAGCGACAGTGAGGAGGGAGCTGGTGCCATCACCACACAGTCTGTTTGCACCCTGGACCCAACTAAGATCCCTGTAGTCCTTGCTCCAGGGATCAATGTTGGCTGAGGGAGCACTCGGGGCTTTCCCCATAGACTCGTGTGCCCTGGTATAGGGTGGGGTGGTCTAGGCAGCCCCTGTCACAGTCTCTCTCTGACGCTGCTCCTGGGTAAGGCACAGAGGGGTCTCTGTGCTGTCTGAGGTTTGCTTTTGCCTTTCCACCTTCCCTTTGAATCGGGGGCCTTGCACACAGGAGGGATAAGCAGAGCAAACCTCTCCTTTCCCCAAGGAAACACTGCTGGGGTGTTGGTGAAACATCTGTGCACGTGGTCCTCACCTGCAGCATCGGTCGCTTCACCTTTGGATCCTCCAGGGCTAGACACGAAGAGCAGGACAGCGGGAATGGGGTGGACAGGCTGTCTCTAACAAATAAGCATCGGGGAACAATAGATGCTGCAAAAGGCCATTTCTGTAGAGCAGAAGGCAAGGGGCCTCATAAAGAAGGATTTTGCACTATTTAAACAATTAAAATCCCCACTGGCTGCCTGGGGAAAACAACCTCTTACTGTGACCAAACTGCAGTTTGAAAGGAGTGGCTGCCAGACCCCGTCCCAGAGATGGCTCGTTGTGGAGGGAGAAGCCAGATGGACCAGGGCAATAACGGCTGCTCCGTGGGCATCAATTACTCATCTGGAGTCCATCCCAGCCAAGAGCCCTCTGGTGCTGCCAGCGACCTGGTGCCGTGAGAAGCCAGAGCAGGGACTCCTGTTTCCTCTTTTCTGTCTGAGACCTCAACTGGAGAGCTGGCATCCCCACACTCTGCCTGGAGCGTGCAATTAGGGAACAGGGAGGCTTAAAGGTGGCAAGGCTGGTAATGAATATTTTAACTGCTTTGCTGGAATAAATTCAGCTTTAATGAAATAAACTGGAGCAAATGGCCTTGTGCATGATGAGGATGGGGATGGAGCTTACCTCGGGGTGCAGCAGCCCAGCAGGGAGCTGCTTAAGGAGAGCTGTTCTCCAGGCAGAACGCGCTCCAGTTGTCAGATGGGGTCCTCTGCCAGGCTGCCCTGGAGCTGGGACCTGGAGATTTGCCACCAGATGCTGGGAATGAAAGAGAACAAGCAAGTCTGCCTCTTCAGAAACAAGACACTGTTCTTTGGGGTTGGGCCATGGGACTTGGCATCAGGTTCCCTCTCCTATTAATCAGCATTTCTGTTCATTTTAATTAGTTTTGATTGCAGTTTACAAATGTAAATGTGTCTCCGATGGCTTCTTCCTCACCTCCTGGGAATATGAAGTGATCGTTTAGTGTAACAGCATCACAGTTATGCATGGGAGGCAAAACAAACAAATGCTCTTGTACATCCACAGTGCCAGTGTTGCCTCTGGTGATCTCTGCCTTGGTAAGTGCCAGCTGACCTGGAAGAGGAGAAGATCCTCTGAAGGAGAAGGAAACACACCTTGGCAGTCACTCAAAGCACAGTGTCTGCTCTGAGGACAGGTCCAAGGACTGTTCCTTTGCCAGCGTGAGCTCTGTTGGAGTTATCCATCCTGTCATGCTCTCAAGGAGGTTATTGGGTTGTGCTGCACAGTGGGAGCAGGAGGAAGGTATTCACAGGCAGGGGAGCATCCCACCATTGCCACCTTCAGCAGCACCAGGGCCGCTAGGCTTGACCCTTGCAGCAAACTGGAAGATCTTTCATCTTCATCGGATGAAGGAAAGCTTCCTCCCTAGGAGGTTAATGTGCTTGATTCACCAGCCACAGGGATATCATTTTTCTTATTAGTGTTTGCCATTTTACAATTTAATTAAGGTCACCCAGCAGGCTTGTAAATGACATCTTAATTAATAGCCTATGGTATCTGCCAGTGCCAGCCAGGCTTGCTGTACAGTCGGTACCCCAGGAAGGAGCAAGAGCAGAGGGACACACCTGCAGATGTTCCTCTGCAAGGAGCTCGTGTGTGCTCACCCTATATGGATGTGGCTGCAGATGCCTCGGTGGGTGCGTGGCGTGGCGAGGGGTTCAGTTGGAGCCCAGGGAGCAAGTGGGAGCTCTGGGAGCATGGGGTGCATCAGGGGCACCTGCAGAGCAGGTCACGGAGTTGGGGCAGCGTTTGGAAAGCTTTGTGCCCTGCTTCATCCGTGCCAGAGCTGCTCCAGTGATGGAAGAACCTGCCTTGGGGTTCTACAAAGCAGGAGCTTTTCACACCTTCAGGATTCTCTTTTTAGGGGTGATTATTTCCCTGTTTGCCCTTTCCTGGGTGATGTGGATAGGTGTGAAGGGCTCCCAGAGGCAGCACCATCCCAGATTTACACCAGCACAGTCCCAAGCCATGAGGTAACACAGACACCCCCTCACACCCCATCCATGGGTTTGTGACCCAGCAAGGCTCCTGTGACTCAGCCCTGTGCCCGGCTCCACCTCCAATGATTTATGACTCAACTTTGTGACTTATCTCAGAGTCAGTCACTGTTTAGAGCCAACCTATAACTCAGCTGCACCGCGTATCCATCAGTGACACAGGACCTGGATAACTCAGGGATAACTTCAGAATTAATTGTCTTACTTATGAAGTTGCTGACATGACTCATAAATTGCCACATGGTCAATAAATCAGCAAGACATCTGAGAAATTCATCATGGTTTTTTTTTTTTCAGTCAGAACCTTCATGTGCTTTATAAATCAGACACTGGAACAGCTTATGGTGCATTGAGCCCACACCTGGACAAGAGCTTTTGGGGGAGAAGGTACATTTATGGAATTTCTTTCTTAAGCTGCTTAACGGGGTTAAAGAAAACATAAGGACAAATGAAAGTGAGATGTGTGATGGGCTGGGAAAGTTGGGGTTGTTCAACCTGAAGAGGAGAAGGCTCCGGGGAGACCTTAGAGCAGCTTCCAGTATGTTCTTCCTGCCAGGCTCCTGCTCCGAGAGGGTAACAAATACGCTCTTAATGATAACAATCAATACATTTGATGAAGAATCAGATTTTATTTAATGTGCAATTCACTTAGAGCTTGACACAGCTATTTAGATTTATTAAAGCAGTTCTCATGCATTGACTTAGCACTGATTGATTTGTCTGAAAACATTTTAGTGGGGCTTTAAAATCCCAGAGAGAGAGAAATTTTCTGTATCCTGTGTTTAAACTACTATGAATACAACATGTTCTTATCAATAGGTGTCCCTTTAGAATCACCCTATTCTTGTTCTATATAAAATTCATGGAAGAGATTATTCAGGTCATACTTAAAGGATGGAGTTTGTTGATGAATCTGTGGGCAATTTGTCATAAATTACATGTGGAAATGTAAAATCTAATCAACTCGTTGCGCAACCACGGCCATATGTGCAGGAGTAAAGCTCCTGCAAAAAAAAAAGGCAAATTAAATGAATTAATTGGAGATATGAATACATCAAGCAGATTTTTAAAGTATTTCTCTAAGAAGCACAGCCTGCACAAAGCTCTGCCACTAAACGAGTGGCAAGAGTTGCCAGTAAATGTTTGCATTAGCAGCTTTTGATGGAAAAACAAAACTCCAGGCAAAACATGGAGAGTTTCCCATCGGATGCAGCTCTGAGACCGGCTTTGCGTGGCTGCTCTTTCAGCGGAGCAGGATCCTCAGGTGTCTCTGCCTGGTTCCTCGCAGTGGGACCCCTGGGAGCCGCCAGGACCTTGGGTCTGTGCCCCAGCTGAGGAACCCGGGGAAAGAGTCCTTCCCTGGGACGTGCACGCTCATTCCCTGGGAGGCCTTCAACTCGATTTTCCCTGCACAGAGAGCCTGGTAAGGGGTAGTTAGCTCCTTTTGCCTAAGCCCTCTGAAACCCAGCTGCTCGAGCTCCTGGTGCAGGGCACCAAGCCTGGCACCATCCCTCCTCCCTGCCCACTCCCAGCAGCCGAGGCTTTGGAGAGGGGTCACCCAGGCTGGCGGCAGAGAAGGCAAATCCCCCTAATCTCTGCTGCTCCCAGAGCAAGGGCTCAGCCCGGCTGCCGTGCACGAGCAGAGCCCTTGTGAGAGCACTCACACCCAGAGTTGGGTCTGGAGTTGCTCCGTGTTTTTCATGTGATCCAGCTCAGTAAAATGCCCAACCCTCTTTCTGCTCCTTCCTCAGAGGAAGGCGAAGGCTCTACCTCAATGAGTTTCAGCGCTAGGAAAACTTCCCATTAGAAGCACACACTAACCAGAGGAGGAACAAATGCTTGTGGGCGCCAGATGCCAAAGATGAAGCTGCAGCTGGAATCAATACATGAGATGCAAATATTGACAGCAAATTTCTTGCAGCCTTCCGAGCTCTCCAGGCACGTGGGAGCACTTGCAGCTGAGTCTCATTTTCTGCTGGCAGCCAAGGTGGAGTGGCCATCCCCAACTCCAGCTATCAGTACAGCTTTCTTAGGGGGAGAATAAGGGTCTGATGAGAACTTACAAACCCCCAGAATCTGTGACTCCATAGTGATGTGCTGCTTGGTTTCTATAGGAACTGGCCGAGCTGGTTGATTAGAAAATCACGTGCAGAAGGGGCAGGAAAAGCAGCGAGTGGTGCTGCTCATGCAGAGATTAATTGGTGTGACTCAGGCTGAGCTTTTATATAATTTGCAGCCGTCCCAAAAGGTGCCTCAGCGCCTGAGTTGAGATGTAATGGGAGATGTTCACAGAACAATCTTATCACTTGTTGCAACGATTGTAGCTCCTACTTAAAAGAAAAGATGGAGCGATTTATTTTTGTCTGTTGTTTTCTAAATCTCCTGTAACTTCACTCACAGAGATCACTGCTCAGGTATGGGGAGCATCTGTACTGGTGGGAAGGCATGAGGCTGCTCCTCTCTTTGCCCTCTCTGGGCTTTGTGCCACCTGTCTTGGCCACAGATTAAAAAAGCAGCTTTTTTCCCACATGGAAGGTCTTCCCAGGAGTGGAAAGGACCCAGACAAGCCGTGGAACTGCTGGGTCCCAGTCCTGGCCGGGTGTCATGTGCCACAGACTCACCTTTCTCTCCTAAAACAGATCCCTGAGCTAAAAACCTGACATCCCTGTGCACGGAGCAGATGGGAACCAGCCCAGTGGAAGGTGGTGATGGCGTGGAGACACTTGCTGGTGAACTGTTTGCAGGTGAAGAGGCAGCCCAGGTGTTCTAAATGCCTTCCCCTGGCAGGGTTGGTACCTACCTACCTACCTCCGCAGCCCTCGGTGAAGGCAAAGCTGCTGCCGGGCTCCCTGGTGGCACCTTTCCTGACCCCTTTGGCACCCTGGTATGTGGGACTGGATGCATCCTGGATGGTGCGTGGGCTGGGAATGCTGTGCGTGTGGAAAATGCTCCACTCCAGTCATTTAGAAACAGTGAGTACAGCCACAGCCTCATTTGAAAAGAAAACACATTTGGAAACCAAAATTAGACCCAAAGCTGAAAGATAAACTCTGTTGTAAGCACTTGTAAGAAAGAGTTTAAGAAAAGGATTAAAAGGGATTTGTTGTGTCGCTGAGACGGAGGAGCTCCATCGGCAAATCTGATTATCGGCTCCGCGAGGTGCTCAGTGATTTCAAATGCCAAGAGGCTGATGCTGGAAATAAGGTGGATTTTGAGGCCCTCGTCTGTGCTGCACAGGCAGTCGTGGAGCATGGGGGATGACGGCCCCGGGCACCCCTCGCTCAGAGGCTGATCTCACTGGGGAGAGGGCAGCAGGGATGCCCGGAGCTCTGTCCCGTCACCATCGCTGTCCCACAGGGTCCCCTGTGCTCATCCTGCCCTGGGGATGAGATACAGACCTTTGGGCTTGGACTGATCGACAGCAGCTCGTCACGCCGGCTCTTCCAATGTCCGGGTGACTTTTATTTTCTATCACAAAGATAAATGCTTCCAATGAGCTGGTTAAACACCAGCCATCAATAGGAAACTGGTTTTAATTAAATTTACATACAAAAAATTGGTTGTAATTACAAGAACTGGCTCGATATGGAAATCGGGTGCATGGAGAGGACAAAAACGGTCTTGCATAGAAAAGGACAGAAAATCCATGGTTGCCCTTATGGAAATAATCTCTTTAAATTTGTCACTTTGATTTTGATCCAGTGCTTGTAACACACGCCTGACACCCCCAGGGTTTTGCTCGCTACCCGAATAGTGCCACGTATTGCAGGATAAAAGAAATCAGAGCTGCAGGAGCTGTTTTGAAGTCCCCTCTTTGCCACTTGTGTTTGCTGCCCTCTCAACCCTCAGCTGCATCTCTCAGTGAGAGGCACCAACGCTTGCGGGAAACTGAGGCCTCTTGGAGAGCTGAAATTCCCCATGGCACTTAATTATGAGAGAGCAGGGTTGTTCTGTTTATTTATGATTAAGGAGAAAAAACAAATGGAACAAAACGTTTGTGACTTCAATCTGAAACTCTTCTGCATCCTCAGGGAGCACGTCTCGTGTCCCAAACCAGGCTGGGTTTGGCAGGGATGTTCTGCAGAGAGAAAATGGAATTTGCTGGGAATGTCCAAGACTGACACTAGCAGAGCAGAAAAAAAAAGTGTTCAAAATTCCATTTGCTCCCTTTACGATTTTACATATTTTATTGGTCCTAATGAGGTGTGAAAGAAAGGAATCCAGGGCAGTGTAGTAATTGGAAGGAGAGGAGATGGGAGAAGGTAAATACATGGAGGTTTCCAGTCAAAGGATAATAGCTTAGTTCTTTGCCCAGCCCCCGTTTGAGGTCCCCCCTTTCCAATCCTGGTGTTTCCCATGCCGCTGCAGGCAGGAGCTGAGCAGGATGAAGGTGCTGGAGGACATGCTGGAGCTGTGCTGAGCGGCCTCTTGGACGGCCAAGAGCTCCTCTGCTGCACACCCAGAGCTCAGGCTGGATTTGCACGTTGCCCTCGTGAGCCTTGTTGACCAGGAACATCACAGTCGATAGCAAATGAAGCGGTTAACAATTCCATTTAATTTAATTCATTTATTTGGAGTTATGAATGCATCCCTCCGGTGTTCGCCTTGCACCAGCCCAGCCTGTGTGCCCTGGGAACTCCCTGTGCACAGTCTGCAGGAAAAAGAGATGTGACTGAAATTTAGCGTGAGTTGTCCTCTGCCCACTGGTGCTGGCACGCGGCACGTGGCCTGGCAGGCGCTGCCACCTCCTGCTGCAGTCACTCAGGGCAGCCATGGACACGAAATCCGATCAAACAACGTGGAGATGGGCAGCTTGGACCATCCCCACGTCCCCTGGGCTCGGTGGGGCTGAGGCTGAGCTGGGTGCGATGGGTCCCTCGCATCCACCTCGCAGCCTCCTGCCTGCCCAACGCGGCTTCGGCGCAGGCAAACAGTGCTTGGGAGTTACATTTCATTCAGAACAACTGTAGCCTGAGCAAAATTACTTTTAAAAAATGCAAATGAACTGCAGTTTCTTTTCATTTTTCTCCTTCAGCCGCAGTTATTCTGTCGCTGGTGGATTTATGTGCTTTGGCTGCAGGTTTTAATTGCTGTTTGCATACACGGCGGTGTTACATCCAAGCACTAGAAGTGTGTCCCCATTTTACATCCAAACCTGAACCACTGCAGAAAAATTACCGGTACGCATGTTTTGATACCAGCTGCATCTTAATCTGCCCTCAGAGCTGCTGAGGAGAAGGGACTGAGTGTATTTGGTTTATTTTAAGCAGTCTATAACACACCCAGAGGAGGAGAAAGGAGGCTCGCACCAAGCTGGCAGCCACGCAGCACACGGGGGCTCTATTTGTCCTTGTGGCTGGAAAGAAATGCAATAAAACCTGGAGTCCCTGGGGTGGGATGTGCTGCCCACACCCTGCCGGAGGGGCTCAGGGATGCGCTGTCCTGCAGGATCATCCTGCATCCCTGCTGGCGATTCGAGGCTGGGGAGCCCCAGGAGCCCCTCCTGTCACCCCTTCGCTCCGGCTGGGGCTCCCACGGGTGCTGATCCCCATTCCCCCTTGGCTCCACACCCCAGCCAGGTGCCTTTCTTCTCTTTTCAATTTTTCTCTTTTCCCCCTCATTCTCACTCCCCAGCTGATCAATTATTTAATACATTCCACCCTGGTTCAGAGCTCCCTGAAGTGAGTTGTTTCAAATTAAATACATTTCTCTTTGAATCAACTCCAGTCCCTGGGAAATTTTTAGCTCTGCAAATGAGCTCATTTGAATTTTTGAGGTGTACCTGAAGCTTGCCTGTGTGGTTTTTCTTTATGTTTATTATTTCAAATATCATTCCACTTTGTTCCCGGTTCAATCCTTTCCCTGCAGCCGTGCCCTGTGCTCCGGTTTATCAGAATAATTTCAAAAAGAGCGCATTAAAGGGCCCAACAGGAGATTTCCTTGGAGAATTGCTGTGGGTTAACCGTCTGTATCTTATTGTGCTGGCTTGTTTGGAAGGCTTCTAGCATCCATCCATTATAGTTACAGGGGTGAATGATGACTACAGTCACACTGGGAAAAAAAAGGGGAAAAAATCATTTTCTATGAATAAGTGCACTGGGGTATTTAAAACGTGATTGGCTCCACATTTTTCAGGCAGCCTGCGCTGAAAAAAAATATATTTATATGCCTTGTATGATGTGGGCTTTCTCTAATGCTCTAAATATGTTTGGAGGAGACAACAAAAATACATAAATCACACTAGGGATGATGCCTCCCAGAACGGAAAACTCCCTTCAGCATCTCACGCACGCAGCCAAAAGAAGGGATTTTGCTAGCAAAGACTGGCCTTGGTTCACCTTTCCTGGCATAGCAGGAAGAGAAGAACCCACGGGAGCCCCTTGGAGAGCGGCTCGGAGCACCCAGCCCTGAGCAAGCAAGCATTGGTGCTGGTCCCAGCTCCAGAGCATCCACACTTGCTTTTTCTTTCCTTCTGTTTTTCTCTTTTCTTCTCAGGTGCTGCTGCCCGGGGTGAGGAGTTGAGGGGTGCGGTAGAGCTGGGGTCCCCATGGCCACGGGATGAGCCCAGGAGCCCTCAGGTATCGTGGGCACAGGCAGGGTCAGTGAGAGGGGCGCAAGGGGTAAGCAACTGGCATCTCCCCAAGATGATGGTGGTGGGTGTCCTTGATCCCTCAAGCAGGTGAGGGCAGCACCAGTCTCGCACACCTTTTAGTGCCAAGGTTGCTGAGCACCTGGAGCCTTCCATGCGGTCTGTGTCCAGCAGAGCCAGGGTGAGCTCTGTCTGTCCCCTCCGGAGCGAGGTGCCCGTGTCCACCGTGCCACTCCTTGGCAGGCAGGGCCACAGAGGGGGCTGCAGGAGGCACCCTGCCTGCTCTGAGCTCTGCCTGCAGCTCTGCTCATACCCGAGAGCCTCCAGGCAGCTCTGGCACACGCAGTCCGTGTCCTGTGGGGCAGTGGAGGTGAAGTCCCCAACCCCAGGGATCAGCCCAAGGGCCACGTCCCAGCTGGCCGTGCCCTTCCAGCCCCAGCTCTGGCTCCCAGGGTGCACAATCCTGTGTTCCATCCACTTTGCAGTTCCAGGGAGACAATAATTCAGGTACTGCAGGGCACATTCCTACACCTCTGTGAGTCGTTTTGGCTGTGGAATAACTCTCCGATGGAGACAGCCTGTGAGCGGAGCAGCCAGGGAGCAGTTTGCCAGCATGTGTCCCTGTGTATTTTATTGTACCCAGACCAGCAATAATCCTCTCCCAGATCTGTAGGAGAGGAACACTACCAAGCATGGTAGCTAAGCTGCTCTGCCCTGCTTCGTTGGGTCCTGGCAGAGGACAGTTCGTACCCCACCAGACCCCCAGCCACCCCCGCTCTGCAAACGGGGTTTGCTCCTCGCGAGTGGAGTGCGGGTCCCGTATCCGAGGAATCAGCTCTTCAAAGGACAGTTTTCACCAGCTTTCAGAGATAGAATTGGAACAAGATATATAATTTATACGTGGGTCTGGTCCTTTATAGTGCAAATGTATGGAACTTCAAACACCGACTGGCTCTCGCGCGGGGCCAAGCGCTTCTGCCCAGGGCTGGAAACACTTTTACCTGGCAGAGCAGTCGTGTGCGTCCTGAACGCTTCCATCCAGCCCTCCGGCTCCTGGGTCTGGGGCAGCGATCTGATGCCTTTGTACTCAGCGGAGAGGCTGATTCCAGGGGAGGCCATGGAGGTGACTGGAGGAAGACATTTCAGATAAGAAATCGCATGTGGGACAAGTTGATTATTGAGAGAAATGCCGGCACAGGGAGATATTTTCCTGCTTTATTGGATTTGGCAGAGGCTTGCGAGGAAGCTGCGATATTTCCCCTACACGAATGCTGAGAAGAAGCCACACAAATAAATCCTGGTGTTCTAAGCAGAGGTAGAAAGACCAGAAAGCCACCGCCTGCCCCTCCCACTGGGAATCGGCAGGGGGAAAGGTGGGATGGGCAGGGCCAGTGCCCTTTCCCACACCCAGCGGGCACCTCCCGGCCGCTGTGCTCCGAAAGAGGAAGAACATCACCCCTTAGAAATGCTGGAGAATCCAGGAGAAAATGAGCAAAGGGAAAAAAATAGCAGGAAAATAATCTGGAGGGTTGTAGAGAGAACAAGAGCTCACTGGACACAGTGGGATCAGAGCCAAAACCCCTGCTGGGGAGGAAAACCACTGAGAGGGGCTGGGAAAGTGGTGGACACCACGCTCCTGACAGCACTGGGTCAGCCCAGCGAGCCCAGCAGCTTTAGCATCTGCATTTGTGTCTCACTTCAATGGCAATTCCTCCCAGGAACGACCCCAATACCTGGATTGTACAGGACACACAAATCACGCTGCTTGCCTGAAGCTCTGCTGCTTCCCCTTTCCCTCCCAAAGAGCAAGACAAGGGTTAACAAACACAAAACCAGGCAGGTTTACACTGAAATCCCTCCTGCAGATCCCAAAACAGAAGCTGCAAAAGTGCCAGGAATAAATTTCTTCCTGTTTGGCTGCGTTTCCAGAGCTAAACGGACGATCTATGGGCTTTTGTCACCCCAGCAGCCAGACAGGCCTGGGGTGTTTACAGAAGGAGCAGAGTCCAGCCTGCCTTCTGCTGTGGGGTTATTTCATCTTAATCGTTAGTGATTTAAAGACCCAATAATCATGGATAAGCCTGAAGTCCTGGTAACGGCACCAGGCAAATGCTCAGCCCACCACTGGCTGCAGGGGGATGGTCCCAGCCCAGGACCTGGTGGGATGCAGGGATCCTTCCACCTGCCCTGCTGCCTTCTGACAGTCCAGGGAATGCATCTTTTCATCCCTTAACAGTCACAGCTCAGCCACCCAATTGCAAATTTAGAACAGGCTTGTTTCCTTCAAACAGAATGATTCGCAGTTTGTGCAGAGTTTTTAAGCCGAGCTGTTTTCCTGCGTATTATCTGAGTTTGCCGCTTGGATACAAGAGCTCCTGGCTTTGTTCAGCAGCCGTTGTGGGTTTTACTGCCGCAGCTCTTTCCCAATAGGAAGAAAAGCCAGAAGAATGTCCAAAATAGGGCTCTGCCTCCAAACAGAATTGCATCATGACGCCTGCACCCGCTGGTTTTGCTGGATGTGTGACCTACCCATGCAAATGAAGGAGAGAAGGAGGGTGAAGCTGTTGGGGGGTTTGCCCTTCATCCCTTGATGCTGTTAAGATTAGGAGGTGATGGGCAAGAGCCTCTCCTCAGTGCTGCTGGTCATTTGGCTGGTTGTGAGGACCATTCGCTGCTGGTGTTCCCACCCTTCCAGGTGCTCCCACACGCTGGAGACGTTTCCTCCAGGACCAGGAGGTTCTTTCAGCTGGTGCCACAGCCTCTCAGTGCTCTTTCCATCTGGGGTTCCTCCCAGATGCCAAAACCCCATTCCCCAAAGAATGAAATGGCGCGTTCTCAAAAATACCTGGAAAATGGAATGTAACTCGTGGTAGGAAAAAAAAATCTGATGTGTCATTTAATAAACACACTTTAGGAGAAAGAAAGAGGTTACTTTCAAATAACCAGTTTCATATTTTGGTAACAGGGGCTGTTAATTAGCTGTGCATGCTGCTGCCAGCAGCCATCAGCTGTAACAGGAGTGTGAAAACTTCCACTTCTGGCAGTCTTTTAATAGCCCCTTTAATATGACACTCAGGAGGAGGGTTTGTGCCAGGATTCACGACAGGCTCTGAGAGCATCAGCTCAAACCATGAAGGGAGGAGGGCAGCACGAGGATGGGCAGCCTGGGGATGCTCTGCCACTGCATCCTGCACATGCAGCTGCACCCAAGGCTTCTGGACCATAAACGGGGAAAAACTGCTGAGTACACTGAAGGCAAAACCTCAGGGGATGTTTTCCCATCGTGTAGTTCCCCCTCGCCCATCTCTAGGTCATTGCCCATAGAGCAGAGTTAGGAGCCAGCCCTCCTTCCCCATGCTTCTTCCCTTTGCTGCTGAGCTGAGGAGGAGCCAGGGCTTATTTATTTATTTATCAGTCAGTCAAGAGTGCAGAAGATGCCTTTGAAGCTCTCTTAGTTATCTCTCTGCCTGGCAAAGGAATATTGCATATCTGGGTATTTTATTCCTTTTGATCTCTTTGCCGTGATTTTTGCTGCCCCTGCCAAGCTGCTTGCTTGGGCCTCCATCCTTGATGTAGGTTAACAATACCTTCCCCAACCCTTTGATGCTCCTTGCTTTTACGTTTTCCAGCTGCAGAGCACTCGGCTCTGAGCGCAGGATGGGGGCTGAGCTGCCCTGACCCCCCAGCAGCTCCCCCCTCGCTGGCACCCACGGGCAGACCCTGGTGCTGGAGTCTGAGCTGTTCCAAGCGATGCTGCAGTGGCACTGGTGAGGGCAGCGAGCAGAAAATGACCCCCTTTATTACCTGTAGGGAAGATGTTTTAACAAAGCTGCCCTGAGGTCCTCATCTCCCACCCTGCTCTGCCAAGAGGACTCCCCTTTCCCCCCCAATCCTCTCCAGTGAAGCCCACCCCCTCCTCCCTCCACGCCAGGAGCACCAGGTCTCAGAGGCAGCAGCCACAGAGCGACAAACAACACCCACCCCTCCTGAGCTCTGCAGAGCTGCACCCCAGAACCCTAGAAAGGGGGCCTTCATCATCCCTGAAAACCAAGTGCTCAGCTTTTTGCCGGGATGCTGAAGGGAGCAGGAGTCTTCATTCAACATTGAAATTGCTCTGTGCTAATTGTTGCCACCATTGAGCCAGGGGTCACCTCTCCTCCAGTGCAAACAGCCATTAAATGTCACCTGAGGAGTCCATAACAACCCAGCTGCCTGCTAGTTAATGCAAAACATGTCCTGGTGTGCCAGCCTGTGATTGATTCCACTTCCTTGTGTCAATATTTTAATTAGGACTGTGTTTTCAGGGTTAGGTAAATCTGAGAGGCGAGCAGGTATGGCATGGAGCTACGTGTCTTCACTCGAGAGCTGTGGATCAGCTGGGCATCGGTGCAAGCACACCTGCAGGTTTCCAACCCACCACACCCAGGGGAAGGCATTGAAGGGCTGGGGGCAGAGGGTGCTGGGCTCTGGGAGTCTCTGCAGCTCGGGATTGGCAAGCACTGGCCTTCCAGGTGAGCCCTGCAGTGGGATCCCTCTGTGGGCACGGAGAGGGGGCTTGGGGGTTCCTGCAGCCAGGAGGTAGTGATGCTGCTGGGGTGATGGCTCCATCCTTGCTCCTGCCCTCACAACTCTCAGCTAGGGTCTTGCTTAGCTGCCTGGCGTCGTGTTCACGCTTTATCCAACACCTAATGTTTAATCCTGTTGAACTAGGGCAGAAGTGCTGGTGAGATAATGTCTGGATAGGAGCCTCTGGCAAGCCCTGCTGAGCTTCCCCAGCCCCATTCCCAGCCTAAGCAGGGCTGTCCTGGTGCAGCCAGCATTTGGCAACCTCAACCAAGGTCATAAACGGCTGCTCGAGAAAAAAAAAATGCTCTAATATGTCCCCAGAATCTGGGGCATATGAAGATGGCAAATGTTCTCGGAGCAGCCTGTGGTGATGTGGCAAGGGGATAATTATGCAGAAGAATCCCTTGATCCCTTAACTCGTAAGGTAACCCTTGAAAAGGCAGTGTGGGGACAGGTCTGTGGTGTCTCCCCAGCCGAGCTGGTGTTGGATTCGGGGACAGAAGCTCCCCTGCTTTATGGAGCCTCTTGGTCTCTGCAACCATGCAGCTACAGCTTGATTTCCAGCGCTAATTAAGCACGGTGCACTCAGGAAAGATGAAGAGCTTTGCTTACGAATGCGTAATTTACAGACCAGAGAAATAAAGCCGTAGACTGTTAGCACAGCGTCACAAATAAAACACAGCACAGGGGGGTTTGTGAGGTTCTTCCTTGGGGTCCTATCACCTGTATTACAAGAAATTCCAAGCACACAGACAGAAAGCACACAATAAAACTTGGTAAGTGTTCAGAGCAGCATCGCAGGTCGGTGATGACTTTGGATTTGTTTCAGGGCTCCAGGCTGCGAGGGGCTGTGATTTTTGCACAGCTGCATTGAGGTTTCAGCCTGTTCAAGCCTGATGTTGGATCTGCTGTGCTCCCTCTCTGGCTGCCTGATGCCCTCACTTAAATTTGAGGTTTTGGGGGGGGGGGTTAAGGTTTTTTGTGGGTGGGTGGGTGTCCCTGCTTGACACAGAGAGCACCTGCCCATGGAGTGAGGGGACCCAGAGGATAGGAGGCTTGAGATGAGCCTGGGGTCTCTGCGTCCCCATCCTGGTGGTCTGGGGGCTGCGCAGGGTCTCACTCTGTTGGCCAGCAGTGTCCCTGGGCTGGTGGCCGCTCCCGCCGGGTGCCCGTGCAGGATGGGCTCTGGCAGAGCTGGCGCAAGGTGCGTGGGAGGCAGCTCCCCGGGCACCACTGCGGATAATCTCTCATGCAAATGCCCTGCTGAACGCTGCAGAGCCGGCTGATCTGATTGCAGGGATAAATAACAAACAGGGCTGGGAGAGGGAAGGGAGAAGCAGAGGCAAATAAAGGATGTGAGGGGCTGGAGAGCACTGTGAGGCTGCCCCGTGACCCGTGCTGGTGCCCGATCCTTCCCAGGGTCTCGCAGGGCTTTTTGCAGTCTGAGGCAATGAGTTTCTTATCTGAGATAATTGGAGGGGGTCAGGAAATCCCTCTTTCATACCATGGGCTTCCCAGGGGGACAAGACAGTGGGAACAAGGGCCTTGGCAATAGGGGCAGGAGCTGCAGAGCTCTGGGCCCCGCGTGTTCCCCGGGCTCAGCTGCAGCCAACGCACGGAAAAAGACCAAAGCAGAGTCATCTGGTGCGCGATGTTGTACGTGACAGCTTCACAAAACCTGCTCCCTCCCAGCGGGGAAATAACACTGAAAGAGGAGAAAAGCAGAGGGGGGAGGTTATAAGTTATCAGAGAAAACGGCTTTGAAGAGAAGTGTAAGTTTCCCCTCCAGAGGACCGAGCTGCACGCTGCACCATAACCTGATTAACACTGGGCTCCTTCTCTGCTGCTGGAAACGGCTTTGAACTCCTGCATGGAGCATGATCTGCATACTCTGTGTGATGGAGAGGGACGGGAGAGCACGGGCTGGGGAATGCTTAGCCAGGAATTTAATCCCTCCAAAGGAAAGTTGAAGGCATTTGTCTGAGAGAGAAGGTCGTCACCCGTCCCTTCTGCCTGCCTTGCCTAGTGGGATAGCATCGCAGGGCCTGGGAGGGCTTCAAGTACCCACCAGGTACCCCTCTTTTATTCTCTGTAACCTGTAGTTTGACCAAAATGCTCCTTCCAGAGAGACATCCCACTGACCAGCTCTGCACGAGGTTACTCCCTCCGCTTCTCTTCATTTGTTTTGAACATTTACCCCTGAAAAGTGGGGTTAGAAACTTCCATCATCACTTGACTACAGGGGCTGGGATCTCAGAGGCAATAAACCCAAGAATGGTGTTTTTGAAGTTCCTGGCACTGTGGTGAAGCTTGAAAAGGAGAAGTTGGAGGCTTCTGCTGGTTCTTCCTTTGCTTTTCCAGCCTCGGAGGAAGCCATGTGGGAAGCCAGCACAGGGGAAGCCAAGGAGCTGTGTGTGAAGGGCAAGCTGGGTACCAGGAACCACACTCAGGGAGCTGGGGGTGCTGGACAGGCTGTAAACAGGCGATAGCAGCAGCTCCTGTGACTCCATCACCGTGTGGGATTGAGCAGCCCTGGGATGCCGTCCCCTCCCCAGGGATGTGTCCGACTCACCCCTCGGGCTCCCTGGCGTTTCTTGTGCCTAATAAACCTGCTCAGGCCGAGCCGCGTCAGCACATCGAGGGCTCTGCCGACCCCACAAATAGGCAGTGAGCATGTTTGCATTGTTATTACCTCTATTATTACTTTGCTTTCCTAGCGCTGCTCCTGTTTAAAACCCTGAATCAACATCAGGCGGTTCATGCTGTGCCCTGACACCTGATGTGAGTCACCAGGCTCCTCGGGGCTCGCTGCTGCTGGCTTCCCCGAGCACAACCCTGTCTGGGGCTGGTGTTTTCCCAGCTCCCCGCTATGAGGGACCCGGGCAGGTGGTAAATCGCTGCTGCTTAGAAAGTTGTTGTGTTTGACCAGTGAAGTTAGGCTGGAACGCTGCTTCACTGTTGTTTCTGGATCCAAAAAGGTCCCAGTTGCCTTCAGGCTGGGGAATGCCTGGGACTCGGTCATGTGGGATGGAAAATAAAGCCTGGGCTGCAATCTCTCATGATCGGAAACTTTAATAAATGCCTGTGCTGCTCAGAAAGACCAACACCAGAGCTTACATGTGCTGCACTGCTTGCGCATCTCCAGAAGTGAGAAGGCTTTAGGGCTGTAGATCATGTAAAATTAGCAGCATGAGCCCCTGTCAGCCCCAACAGATACGGTTAATCTTGCAGAAGTGACAGGTCGTTGCTTTAACAGGTCAAACGGTAACTGTAAATCTCAGTGCGTGGGGGGCTCCCAGCTCAGGGCTGGCTCAGCGGCTGCTCGACCCGGCACTGGAGCAGGGGAGGTGGGGACAGGCTGCCCAGGGAAGAGGTTGATTCACCTTCCCTGGAGGGGTTTAAGGGACGGGTGGACGAGGTGCTGAGGGACATGGTTTAGCGTTTGATAGGAATGGTTGGACTCGATGATCCGGTGAGTCTCTTCCAATCTGGTTATTCTGTGATTCTATAATTCTGTGACAGGAACCTCATGCCTTGCTGAGGGTAACAAGGATCCTTGAAATGCTGAGGTGGAAAAATGTCTTGCTTTCTTGTGTTTTCTAAGGCGTTAGTGACTGTGGAGCTCAGTCTGTTGGCATAAGGGGATCCTCCAGGTATTCACAGTTTAAAAAGGAAGAGGAAAGCATCCTGGAAGTGCTAGAAGCTAAAAGTCTCTGGACCTCATGGCCCTGCCAGCCTGGGGACTGGGTTTCTCACCCAGTGGTTCTGATGGGAGCAAACTGGGATGGGACACTCGCTGCCAGCAGGGTCAGAGCCTCCTTGTCTCTGCAGGTCACGCCAGGAGAACAGGCTGCCCTGGGACGGCACTGAGCTTCCATTTGTCATTTTAACCATTAAAAGTAGCGTTTTTCTTCAAATACAGTCTTAAGAGTTATTCATTTTAATTTGCTACATCCTTGAAGGTGAATTTAATGCCGTTCATACATTTTAATTTATAAATTTGTCAGTAATAAGAGTGTCGGCACACAGGAGACGGTAACTGTATAATTGCAGCTTACACGCCTGTCTTCCTGAGAAACTGCTGGCTCAGGCTCTGGCTGCGCCTGTGCGTCATGCATGAAATTGCAAATAGAATTTAATTTGCCCTTGTATCCTGTAGAATCAGCTTAAAATGATTAATGCAGGAGAGAATGTTGTCAAGATTTTATTCATTACAATCTCGGAGGGCTGCAATGCGAAGCCATTGTGTATAACATGATAATGGAGAATACGAGGCTCTCAGAAGCGCTTTCTTGTGGCAAACAATCGTATTTCTGCTCTTTAATTCCAGTGCTGAGGCAAGCGGGATTCATCCCTCGTGAGACGCTGTGAGCTCCTGGAGAGCTGGAAATGTAATTTGTTTAAATTTAGAATGCTTAGGGCTGGGTTTGGAGCAGGTAACGCCCTGGGGAATAGAGGTGTGAGGGTTGTGTCACCTGTGCCCGTGGACAGGGTCCAGCAGTCCTGCTGTTATACTTTGCTCCCATAAAGTGTCACAAACATGTGGGTTTCCTTTTCCCCACCCATTGCTTGGGAAAAGCCACCTCTGGGGAAGTGGAACAAGCATCCCAGCAGCTCCTGGGGAGCTAGGGGCAGGCTCAGAGCTGGGCAGGGCTGGGGGTGCCCACAGGGTCCCCACACACTGGAACCTCCAGAGGGGCTGCTGTGCCCATCCCCGTGGCGTCTGGGCTCCCAGAGAGCTGTGAACCACGTCCCTGTGAGGTGCCTTGAAGTTTGAAGGCCAAAGCAAGGGGCGAGAGCCCCTTGGAGGGCTTAATTAGGAGGCCGTTGGCTGCTTTTTATGTTGATGGTTGGACTGGATGAACCAAAAGGTCTTCTCCAAGCATAACAATTCTATGATTCTATGAGCTCTGTCAGTGCAGCATCTGCTGCTGCTCAAGGTTGGTTTGTCACAGTGTGTTCATTGTTTAGAGACTGAAAGTTGTTTTAAAAAGGCTCTGAGAAGGCTTGTGTTCTTCCACTGAAACTTCTCTTTCCACTGCTGACAAGTAGCCAGTAAGAAAAATACCTTTCTGCTCCGTTGCCACTGGGCTAATTGGCTTAACATGGTGAGAGTAATTATCGGATTGTTCTCTTTTAAAAATCATTTTAGTGATGGGTTTGTGAGGAGGTTATGGCTTAGAAACTGTTCTAATGAGAACAGTAATTGAGGAATGAAATATGGGTCATGATTACGTTATTGAAATGGATTGTCTGGTAATTATATTAATACAGCAGAATTACTGTGGATCCCATGTAAACTGCAGCTGAGAGCGTTCCTGTCTCCGAGGTGCGCTCCCTCCTGCCTCAATGTTAATCACTGCATTATTAAAATGAGAAATGGCTCTCCCAGTCCTCTGACTGGGAAACAAATATCTCTCTTTCCCTGCCCGGGAGATCTGGTTTTACTTTCTGATTTTTTTGTTTGATGATTCACCCCCAGCCATGGGGACAAAAGCTCCAGCAAAGCGACAGCGCCCTGGTCCTTCTGCCTGCGCTGCCACGGGTGCGATCCCAGGGCTGCGGGTCCATCCCCATCCCATGGGATGCACAGCTCATGCCTGGGGGATGCAGGTGAGGGGATGCTTGTTCAGCGGGCTTTCCCAGTGTGATTACAGGAGCTGTTTAGACAACTCATACCACGGATTGGGCACCACAAGCTCTCCAGCCCGTGCTGCGTGTCCGTGTCAGGGACGGGGCTGGCAGGGCAGCATTGCTCACATCCCCAGATCTGGGATGCGAGCTCCCTCTAAGAGCTTGTTTTGGTGGAAGAACGGGTACCTGTGTGATGTGCCTCAGGGAGCTCAAATGAGGATGATCAGATAGCTACAGCACAAGCCTGTGGCCCCCCTTCCAGCTCTCCAGGCACCCTGAACGATCTTCCAGAGGCAAGAGCTCCATACATTCCTCTAATCCTGCTGAAATGCACATGACAAGCAGGCACGACGAGCCAGTGGCTTCTGGCCTCACCCAGCCCTGGGCTGGCAGAGGTGGAGGTCCTGACGCAGCATGAGCGCATCTAAATGCACCTCGCTTGGACGGGTTCTGCTTTTGCATTGATTTAGAAACCCGGTAGTTATTCTGCCTAATCCCCTTTGCAAGCCTCACGCCAGGTTTTGGTAATTAATTATTAGCAAAGAGAAACACATCAGGCTTGGAGAAGCCGACTGGACCTCCTGGAAGGAGCACACGGACTAATGCCTTATTGGCTTTGCTGCCAGTTGGAATGAGATAAATCAATGTTAATTTCATTGTATTACAACAATATTGATTTCCTATTAAACAGCAGACAAAGCAGGTTATGGCTTTAGGAAAGCTATTAGGAGTTGAAGAACATTTTTTATCGAGAATAAATGGGAAATAAGTGTTTAATACTGCTAGGTCTGGAGAGTCAAGGGAGGAGGGAAGTCCTGTACGGCAGGTTAAGACGAGAGAAGAGGCAGAGTCAAGCCCAGCAATGCCACACACACAGGTCCAGCGCTCCGAAGGTTCTGCCTGGGCTGAGGAGAAGGAGGCAGAGCTCAGGGTTTGGTCACAGGATGCTTGGGTCCCTCCCAGCCCCACTGCCTCTGAGCAGGATCAGTGCTCACGTCCCGTCCTCCTTGTGCTTCCCAGGTAGGGGCTGCTCTCAGTTGGCTTTTTGACTGTCCGAGTCGCTTCCAATCGTTCTTTGCAAAGCGAGCACCCCCTGCACTCCCACTGTGTGCGTGTGGCACTGGCTGGCAAATACCCTCATACCACAGAAGCTCTCCTGCATCAGAGATGATAAATTGAGGAAA